>BPLQ01015706.1:0-149891 GCA_021605075.1 Caerostris darwini
GTCACCTTATTAAATAAAAATGCTTCACTTCCTTAAGAATCGATACATCACTTCGAAGTTTTAAAAGCTAACATTCAGTCATTGCATTATTATTTGCTAATTAAGAAGTTTTCAAAATGATTATGAGAGGGAAGAGTGCCTGTCAATAATCGAAAACCTATGACCAGGGACGGAAGAGACATTTCAAGGAAAAATTATAACCACACATGAGGTTCAGAGGTTAAAATTTCCTGGCACATCGTATTAGTAGCAATTCCTTCAATGATTTTGAAACTTTTCTTTTTCTCACTTCATACATTTTGTACATTAGTTGCCTGTAATTAAAATTTTAGATTACATGGGGAAAAATATGTAAATTTTCATAAATATTGAGCAATATTCATAAAAAAATTATGCATTTAAACATAATATTCAAATTAGTGGAACTGCTGTCTTTTAAATTCATTGAACATATGGCTGAAAACGAGACTTTTAAATATTGTATCCTTTTCTGTATATAGAAAAGTGAAATATCAGCCAGGTTTTGCATATACCATCATTACAATAGGAGACACTGGGTAGCAGTAGATCCGGGTCAATCCTACCCAAAACAAGCTGAATTTGAGCTCGTCTGTAATTTATAGACTGTATAATGCATTTATAAAAACAGAAAAAGCTTCCAGAAAGTACACCCAAAGAAGTCTTAATGCTAAAAGTGATTCAGATTACCAATAATTTCAACTAACCGCAAGGAGACAAAGATCCACTATACCAACCACACATCAGATGACCTTGTAGCAATCGCTGGAAATCTGGTATTCAGCCCAGCTGCGTGCATAAGGCTTCTCAAAGGATGGTTGTATGTATTATCATTGTATGCATCTCTCACACCACGCCACTGAAATGAAAAGCTGAGTACACACGTCGATTGGAGTGCAAATTTATGTAAGTTTGTCCTCTTTACTGATGAGTCTAGATTTTGTTTTAAAGAATATTGATCTGGCAGAAGTCGAGACGACCGCTATTACCCCAGTCATATCCATGAAAGACGAAGAATATATGTTTTTTAGTACGGAGTTTCAGTGTATATGGGGTTATAAATATACAGTTGAATGGTTATACTGACGTGTATATCATCTTATCATCTTAAGAAGCACCGATACTTCTCATTATATAGGATTAACATATAGGAGGATTATAGGAGTTCTTCAGTTATCCATCCTGTCGGAAGATAATGTTCGACCATACGAAAGTTGATTGGCGTCCAACGACGGATCCATCCAACAACATACATTCTACGGATTTTAACAGGATTGAGCATGTTTCGGATGCTCTAGGCAGACATATTGCTAAACTTTCACTGACATACTTCACGGTTTTTCGAACTGCTTTGAGATAGAAATGGGCTTTCCTACCAACTGAGTCAGTTAAAATCACCATTTGAGCATGGAATACCGCGATTATACCTGTGCAGCTATTTCGGGTGATCACATTTCATATTGAAGCTGATCACACATTGAACTCATATTATATGATTTTAGTATGTTTCTATTTTGTATACTTTCACAATAAAAATAACTGCATTGTTTTCCCTTTTGTGCCTAATTTGTGAAGCTCTGTTTGATTAATGTATCTGCCCCATTTCATTAAATTAGAATAAATAAAATTCAAAAAATTTAATTTTTTTTTTTTTTTAAATTCTTAATTTTTGGAACTTAGTGTATTTATGAATAGCATTATTTTCATTGCTTAATATTTTTTTTCTTTCTTTCTAATGCAGCTGGCAAACACTTAGATAGCTTGGTCTTGGACGCCTTAAGACAAGCGCTGCACAGACGTACTCACTTTGCATTACCCAGGGGGGCGCGTGTAACTAGAAGATAAGCCACGGACGCGGAGTAACGATGTCCCCGCAACTCTCTACGATCCTATTAGACCGGGACCTACAGTTTAAAGCGGATTCCGAACCACTGCAAACATCCATGGCAACGCCGGGACTCGAATTCGAGAGCTAGCCTCTCGGCCATTCAGGCCCTTATTCCTTAATATAGAACCAGGTTTTTAAATTTCTTCGGCAGTGAAACTTCCTAAAAACAAAAATGGCATTTTTCTTTAAACGTGACAGTCTAAAATAAACAAAGTAAACACATTTTAATTTTAATTAACAAAATTAATCAAAATATGCAATATAGCTCATGGATGCACGGACAGTTGTCTGCCTTATCGTAGATCATCTTTAAAAAAAATCATACCATAGAAGATTATTTTATTTTTTAAAATTTCTCGAATTTGATTAAAAAATTAAATCATGGAACAGGATCCGGCACTAGTTTAATAAAACAAATTAATCCTTTAATATTTTATTCAATCTTTTCTGATTTATCACAAACTAGGAAATAAGAACTTAAGTCAACAATTTGCTGGCTTAGGTACAGGTGCGTAACATTCGTATCTATGCTATTTATTTATTACCCAAACACAAAAATTACATTTCTGTTTACTATCAAGATATTAGACATCGGCCAATGATTGTTTCAAGATTACATATTTAGAATTACACTCAAGAGCCAAAACATTATGACCACCCCCACATTTTGCAATGAACTCGCCTGGATGACGTGGAAGGCACGTGATCAGGTGGAAGTGGTATTTAACTGGGATTAAGTGGTGGTATTAATCCATGCCAAGGCTGTGTTGCGCGCCAAAGGTGGGCCAACTCGTTATTGACAGGTGGTCATAATGTTTTGGCTCTTGAGTGTATGTATTTTATTGAATCATTTTTCATTTTTAAAGTATGATTAATTATGCTGTTGAATTTATTGCTGGAAAAGACGTTACAATGCTTTTTTGACATAGACATTACAAAAAGATATTACAATGATTTTTTGCATTTAGGGCATTTATATATATTGCATCAGCCTATATGAATAAATCTATATTTGTAAATAAACTTTCTCAATAATGAATATTAAAAATTGAGAAAAAGAAACAATTTCACTAATCCTTGTTTTTTCTAACTATTAATTCAGTTATGAAATATTTATTAAATTACAAAACTAAATTCACAAAAGACAAATCTAAAATAATGGGATTTTTTTAACACAAAGGTTGACTGAATGGAGAATCTGCAAATACAAAGATTGGCTTTTTTATATGCAATAGATTCAATTTAGTCTTCCATCGCACTTTATTAAAAGCCTCAGGCATTCTGAATCTGATTGATATGTGTAGGAAATCTACCTTGCGTCCCATTTACTAATTCTCTAGTCGTGTTCTTATATTGTCAAGGTTATTATTTCTATTTTTTATATGCATCAAATTAATTTTAATAGTATGCTTGGTTCATTTTGGTAAAGGATGTTTTCCATTTGCACCTTAATTATAAAGAAATTCATGAAATATGATTTCCGCTGGTTGTGAAATATGTTTTTCAAATATTTATGAAGAAACAACGAAACTTAACCTTACTATGGTAAAACCATATTTTCCTGAAATTCTTTTGAATCTAATTGTTATCAAGATCTGCTTTAATTATTAACTGTTGTAGCTATTAAAAATGTTTTACTTAAAAAAATTTTTATAATGATTTGATATTTTATTCCTAATTAATTTTTAAAAATTATAAATTCAGTTTATTTAAAACTATTACTATTTTCGATATGATTAAAAAATTTTAAAAACTTTCCTCCATGAGAAATAACCTTTACTAAATTGTAAAAAAAAAGATCTATGAAAATGTGTTTATGCCTTCAAGATCTTTCTAAACAATTTTAATTTCAATTAAATTAACAATTTTCAAACATTACAATTGCAAGTAATGAAAGGTTGAGCTCATTTATGTTGTAGGACCATTATTATTTGTAAGTGACAATATTTATTAAAATATTCCTTTGGGCATCTTTTCAGTGATTGTTGAATATTTTTTTTTTAATTTAAGTTAATGAAAGTAAAAGTATTTAACATTAATCCTATTGAAACATTTTAATTAAATTTATAAAAAATACTTTATTAAATGCTTGTATAAAAATATACATTATTAAACACTTGTATAAAAATATACTTTATTAATTGCTTTATTAAACACTTGTATAAAAATATACTTTATTAATTGTTTTATTAAATACTTTATTAAACGCATTATATACTTTATTAACTTGCCAAATATGACAGGAAGTGTATATGGTTTATGTTTTAAACACAATTTAAAATATGAAAATTGTTAAAATGATAATTAATTGTCAAAAAAAAATTCAAATTACAAAAAAAAATAATAAATAAATTTTTAAGCAAAATGTGAAGTTTTTATTTTACAATTGCAAGTGGTGAAAAGTTGAGTTTATGTTATATGACAAATATTTTTATGTGACATTATTCACATTAAAAATTTCCTTTGAGTATCTTTTCAGGGATTTTTCTGGGGGTAACGGTGGGCTATATCTGTTAGTTTAATATATATTTGCCAAATTATATTTCCTTATAATAAAATGCCTGAATTTTGAATTGGGAAACATAGTTTCAAAGAGTACACCAAATCCAAAAGATGTTAAAAAAAGAATGCGGACAAAATGATTAATACCTTGAACTAGAACAATCAATCTGGATTCTTCGATTTGTGCAATATTTGACCTTTGGTGCAACATCTCCCAGGCCTTAGGTAAAAATATAAGGTCTAATAAATGTTGGACAGATGGGTTGCACTTTCTCATGTTGAGATTCTATCAATGGCCACTATCATTAAACTGGTTTTTCTGTCTTTTGCCCCAAAGCAAAAGGCATGGTTATCTGATTACACATACGTCAATGGGGAATGCCGCATGGGAATTTCTTCTTTTCAGAAAAACAAGGCACGTCCTAACGAATTTTTTCTTTCTTACGGTTGAAAATGTGTTTTGAATTCGTATGTCTTGCAATCAATAACTAGTAACGGTCTGTGTGTTGATGATCCATCTTATAATTCCCATATGAATCGGAAATATAATAGATAAAGATGTGATCGATCAAGTTTAAGGACGTTTTTAATCTTATTATAAAGAAAATTAAAAGAAGCCTAAGCAATTATATAATATTGATAATGCTATTATAAATATTTACTTCGTAAAAACAAAAGAAATTACAAATAGTTTTTTAATGTTACTAAATAAGAAATCGACAATAGTGGTTTTTTTTTTCTCTTTTGTTTTGAAAGTACCATGGCATGACCAGCATTGCTGTTATAAAATAATAAAAAAATCATCGAAAGTTTTTTTTTTGAATATGTATTGTCTTTTATAAAATAAAAATACCAAATGCAAATTTATTTTTTATAATATTTATTTATATATATTTATAATAATTAATTTTTATAATAACTAATTATTATAATAATTATAATTATAATAATTAATTATTATAATTATAATTATTTTTATAATAATTAATTTTTACAGTTGGCGTTTAAGTTTTAAAATAGTTTTACTGAATATATACTTATGCAGGTTTATAAATATTATAAAATATGTCATACTTAAAAAGTATGACTATCATCCTACTACACAGATAGATATTACTTTAATGAGAATGTCAAATTTGCTTTTTTAGTTTGGTATGGTTTGTCGTTTGTCGTATTTTTGTGCCTACTTTAGGCTAATTAGACCGGCACCTACAGCTTAACACGGATTTCGAATCAATAACAAACATCCATTCCACCACCAGGATTCGAATCTGCAGCCAGTGGTACCAAAGGCCAGAGAGCTAGCCAATTAGCCATCAGGCAGCGATTTTTTAGTTTCGTTGGTGCATTATGTTTTAAAAAAACTAATAATGAATATAATTAATAATCATTTAAAATGCTATCATCACTCATATTCATTAAATTTAAACAATCAACTAAATATCTATCAAAAATAACATTATACTTCGAATAAATAATTGAATGTAATAACAAATATATTCTTAAAATAACTTTTAAATATCATATGTTATAACAATTTTGCAATAAACTTACCAAATTGTCTATATTTTCCCCTCACATTTTTTTTTTTTTTTTTTTTTTTAATAAATAGCAGTTTTATTTTTATCTATAATAAATACTGGTTTATTTTTTACGAAAATGATTTATACATCGACGAATACAGAGTTACGAAAGAATAAAACAAAATTGTCCCTTTACAGTAACTTCCATTCATTTTCCATCAGTTGAACTTGGTTGGAGTTTAATAGCCCACAAGGAACATCATAACAAGTAGCCTTCGGAAATCTAAACAGGTTCACTGTGAAGAAAGTAAAGGATTAACTGAGGCTACTTGTACTGAGGTCAACCTGGAATCCGCCACTTTTCATTTGTAAAAAACATAACACGGCAGTATTTGCTACGAATAGCATCAGTTCACTGACCTGGCAGAACAATAATAATAATAATAAAAAAAAATTAAAAAAATGGACATCGGTGAAGAAAAAGTGGTAAGGGAAAGGTCACAGTAGAAAAGATTTAAAAAAAGGAAAAAAAAGTTTCTAGAATAAAAATATTGCTCTGAAGTGGTAATTATTTTTTTTCAATTTCATAGTTTGTCCTTGTATTGTAGTTTTTTTTTATTTTTTATTTGAGTTGTTACATCTGGATTTTTTTTTTTTTTTTTTTGTTAAAACGTCACACGTGTTAACATAAAAAACACACGTGTTATCATATTATTATAATTGTATGGAATAATTTCGAATTTCCTAGAGTTTACTGTAAATTTGACAAGGGTTATAAACATATTTGCGCATAAACGTATTTTGATATCATTAGATTTAGAAATTTCAAGAAATGCCGTTTAATAATGTGGCATTTTGCTGTTTAATTGCATGTTTCGTTACATTCATCTCAAAGCTTATTGATTTTTTTTAACTTCAGAAGTCTTTCGAAAAGTCTAGATCCACATTTATTTTCATTTGGCGTTAGTGATTTTTTTTTTTTTATTATTAAAAACATTTTCAAATCAAACAATGCATCAACATTTAAACCACCTTTAAAATAGTCCATGCAATTTATTTTAAAACCAATCTTTTTTTTTATCAACTTTACAATGATTAAAATATGACATTGCATTCGTTTAAATAATAAATTTTGCAATTAAAAAGTTACCATCAATTTCCTTATATGATAAGAAATATAAATAATGGCACAAAAAATGTAAATAAACAAGATAGGCTATAAAAAATGCACTTCTTTCAAAATAGGTTAGAAATTTTCGAATATATCTGGAGGTTGTCTATCATTCATCAGATTATTTAACAATTTTTCTATAAATATACAATTCGAAAACAATAGATAAGAAAAAAATTTTAAAACAAATTAAATTAGATTACGAAAAATATTTAGCTTCAGTTTTGATCAAATGAAAGACTCAGTTGGAAAATCATATACTGTAAACTAAAGGTCGCTTTGAAGTTATTTGAAAATAGTCAAATACATCATGAACATGTTTAAAAATGTATGTTGTTGTTGTTGTTACAAATCTCTAAAGTTGCATCATATATAGATCAAGTCAGTAATATTATTAACTCTAATAAAGTCCAAAACAAGCAACGGCGTAGTAAAATGATCCTGAAAACTTTATAGAATAAATCAATAAGAAAAATTATAAATTTCTTTTAAAAATGTATACATATATAATTAATTTTTATATAAAAACTACTATAGATTCCATAAGAATATTTACGATGCAATCAATATATTTGCATCGTAAATATATTGCATCGTAAAAAATAAATATTTTTTACGATGGGTTTAAATATTTTTTACTGATATGTTTCTCATTATAATTAATAAATATCTAACTACATTAAGTCACAGTACTTTCGGTACTTTTCAAATTTTATATATCGGATAAGATAGACAAGAAAATTCCAGTAATTGAAATTCGTAAATTTTAAGAAATCAAAATTAAAATAAATGAGAGTTAATTGTTGTCTACTTTAATAGACAAGTAATTGCAAATAAAAATTTCTTAAGCTTTTTGTTTACATCACCTTACATTAAATGTTTCTCAAAAGTGATAATTAAAAACTGAATTTATGTTATCCTAATAATTTCGTTAGAACAACGTTGTAAATACATCATTCTTTTGTGACATTGCTGCAGTTTATAAAATGATACACAATCGAAATGAATAACAAATGTTAACGTTCCATGTTAAACTTAACAAAATGAAGACAACAATATTCTTCTTGTTTTACATTTCTTCTAAATAAACCAGATAATTAACTTTCTCTATATCAATCCTTGGATAAACGGAAATATGTGTATATAACTTTCACATATTTAGGTTAATTAATTTAGAACCGGTATTACCTAATTTAAAACAGCAAAAAGTCTGTCCTGAACAAGGTCACAAAAATGGAAAAAATTCTTACTCACTTTTTCTGAGGGAAGTTTCAGTTTCATTTATCAGTGAAAATGTTGTCCTTCGGAATTTCTCCTCGTGGGCCTTGAAAAAAAAATTCAGATCATTTCATGTAGGAAAAAAAACAGTTGTTTTTTTTAATTAATACTGTTGTTATTGCTTCACTGAAATTATGTAATAACATTCTTTCCGTAAATGATAATTTTCTGTACGCTTCAGAATAGTATGCAATTATATGAAAACAATAGAATACAATAATTATTTGTGTTCAAAAAATACTTAATATTATTTCTTTTTATATATATGTAATAGGATGCCATTTTTGTAGTATCATTATAGTGTATGGTCTTTAGTTAAAATTCATGTATAAGAAATTACACTCATGTCCAAAATTATCTTTATGTGCATAAATTCACGGATTTCTCAGAAACTGTAAACTATAATTTTATTAATTTGTCCGAATGATACATAGCATTATAGCGCATAAACGCAAAAGAAAAAATTACAGAGCACTTCATATGATATATAATTGTTGCATGAAACAATAAAAATGATAATAAAATGTGACAAAGAGATTACAGAAAAAAAAGAATAACTCAGAAAAAATGAAGCTTTGAGAACTTAATAAGGAATATGACCTTCCCTGACGTGTACACACATTTCACAAAGTGTTTTCATGTTGGCAATAACGTAGTTAACCACATTTTGGGAAATTAATCTCCACACTTCCAGCAATGCCGTCTTCAGAGCATTCAGATCTCTAGGACGAGGATACCTATATGCAATTCCTTTTAAGTAATCTCATAAGTTCTCTATCTGATTGAATTCAGGAGGACTTTGCTTGCTACGGTATTTACTAAATGTCTTCATTTTCAAAGAATTCGTCAACGAGGTTTCTTCGATGTGGACAAACATTATCGTCCATAAATTAAAAGTTAGATCAATATGCACCTCTGAAAATTCTTACATAAGGTTCTGAGATTACATCTCGATATCTCTGGGCGGTCACAGATCGTGTATTGAAAACATGTAGAGATGTCCGTCCATCGACCGTTATTCCTCTCTATACCATCACACCTCCACTACTGAAATGGTTAAGCTCCACATTGTTCAAAAGGATAATTTCGTGTTCGTGACACCCTCCAGACGTAAGTACGTTTAGAATCATGCGTAAAACTGAACCTCTACTCATTAGTAAAGAGAACATGAGACCAATGCTGTTCACTTCAGTTCTGATGTTCTTTGCACCACTTAAAGCGATCAGTCTTTTGTTGTGAAGACAGTGAAATACATACCCTTTTCTTTCTGAAATTAAGGCCTTTTTCATTAAGTCTTCTATATACCGTTTGCTGTGATAAAGCTCTTCCAGTTGCGGTTGCAAGCTCTGAACTTAACTTACCAAGCAGTAGACCTCATGTTACAACTGGCAGTTATTGCCAGATACCTATCTTCAGAAGCAGTTGTCGTTCGTTTACAACCTTGTCCAGCTTTTTTACAATAGTTCCATCGTTTTGAAATTGTCTCCATAACGTAGAGAGTGTCTGTCTTAAAATACTCAGACATCTGGCTGCTTCCGTAGTTGGCTGCCTTGCTTTTAAACGATCTATGAGTCAATACTTAACAGATTTTTCCAAATGATACTTCGAAACCATAACAAACCAATTTGAGTCCTTACACACTGAAATCAAATGCTGCATTGCAGAAATTCACTCAGATATTCACTTTGCTCAAAGCGTTTGATTCAACGCTGTATGATGTCAGCCTAGATTTGTATATTAGAAACCGTTTGATTATTTTTGATTGAATAATGCTAATTAGGCTTATTTTTCACACATTCCCTGCAACATTCCATATTGATTTGATATTTCATTGAATATCAATATTTTTGGATATGTAAAGATAAATTTGGACTTGATTGCATTATTCAATCTCCTATTCTTTATTCTTTTTGACTCTTGGAGCTGTGGTAAAGTGCGTATCTAATGTGCAGGAACGCTGAGGTTCTGATTTAATATTGTCATTCATTGATTTCAGAAAATAAAAGACTCGGTAAAAATTGGGACAACATCTCGCATGTAAATGCAGGTCAATTACCCTTAAAAGTCCTTTCGGTAGGCAATGTTCTGTCCTCGTCGCCTGTCGTTGAATTAATCGGGATATACGAAAGTGCAACGCAAGAGACTTCTTGATCTTGAAAAAAAAGGCTCTTCGATAAATCCAAGAGTATCATTATTGTACTGTTCTCTCAGTAATATCTTGATGTATTGTCCTTTTAATTTTGTTGAACACTAAACATGTAATACAATACACTTATATAGTATAATCAAGGAATACTGCATGATTTCATTCTCAGATTTTAGAAACAAATTATGTTACATTAAGAATCAAATAATGCCGGTAGAAGTAAAGAACATAATTTTCTGGCTTAAATTTTAAAATTCTAACCTTTCTGAAAATGGTAAAAATTTTATTAGTTAAATAAAAATAATTAAATTCACTTACATCTTTAGATATCTTTGATTATTTTTTGAAGTTAATCAACGAAAATACTTGTAGTTTTTTTTAATATTCACCTAAATATAATTGTTCGTTTTTAAAATAATATACTCGTGTATATGCTCTAAATGGAGTGCAACGTAGTTCTACCGCCTAGTGGTGCACTCCAGGCAACTTCTAATACGGCAAAATGATCTACAAACACGGCCTTCAATCTATATCTCAGTATGAGTTTCGTAGAGTTCTGCAGTGGAAGGCAGGTGGCTTATCCCAAAACAAGAGAGAGAAATTATTAAATTCTATTAAGAATTTTGATAATGACGTATTTACAAAAAAAAAATTAAGTTGGTGGTTTAATTGATGTCATTTGTTTCTATCCTGTTCTTTGTATTATATATATATATATATATGTGTATGTGTGTGTGTGTGTGTGTGTGTGTTGTCCTGTAAACATGCCATTGAGAGGAAAAATGCTCTAATTATATTCAAATGCTCTAAAATTGTGGTAAAATTCTACGAGTAATTATACTCAGGACTGTATTTTTTCTGGTAAATTAACATGTATTAACATAACTATGTAAAAATATCATAATTCCTAGGATACATTATTACTTTTCATTTAATGGGTTTTTTTTACATTTTTGGAAGAAAAAAAAAGTTAGCTTATAAATTAAATTATTTTAATATCCTAAGTCATTTACTAAAATTTAGGAGAAGCAATTGTTTCCCGTAAGGATAACATGGAAATACATCTAATAATATGAGTATTTAGCTTATACTTACTTAGAAAATATTTAATTTAAATATAAAAATATTGATTAATATAAATTTTACTTGTGGTATATAAATAAAATATACACGCTTTAAAATCTTTTTGTGAAATAGAAATGTAAATCTGGTAAAAAAAAAAGAGTATGAGAGTGATAAAAACTCTCGAAAATAATCAGTTTGGTTTGTCGCTCTACGGTCCCTTTTTGCCCACTTTAGACCAATTAAACCAGGAACTACAGTTTAATGTAGATTCCCAACCACTAGCAAACATCATTGTCACTGGCATGATTTGAACCTGAAATCTATAGTATCAAAGGCCTCAGAGGTAGCCAATTGGTCACCTGGCCGCGAAATTAGGAAGAAAAACAACAAGCGGAACAAAACAGAAATGCAATAAGAGTTTGGTTTGTCACTCTACAGTCATCTTGCGCACACGAGGGCTAAACAGATCGGGACCTACAGTTTAAAGCAATGAGAGAGACATAATACTTCACGAGAAATTAATGTCATAATAAAATGAAACAACAAGCATTTAAACAAAACTGTTATAAATAATACACTTTTGTGTTATTAAAATTAAGCCCCATTGATAAATAAATTAAAGTAGATCATATTATTATGTATTGAATATTTTTAATTTTAATAAAAGATAAAAAAAATCTTTTATCGTTATTGTATTTAAAAAAAGCAAAAGCAATTGAAAACTGGATTGAGCATTAATGCGCAAATTTTTGCTTAAGATAGCAAAACGGATAGGGCATAAATAAAAAATTTTTCCCTATTCAAATAGTTTTTTTTTTTTTTTTTTTTTTTTATAGATTTTAAAACTTCTTATTTTTTTATATAATTTTTAACAAATAGTTTATAATTGATCATAATAAAATAACTCGCCTATTTAAGTTAATGCTTATCACATATGTTACTTTTAATTGTAACTAATCTTAATTTTTACATACATGAATAGAAAATTTTTCTAACTAAAAATTCATTTTGTTATACAAAATTGTATTTATTAATTTAAAAAAACATGATGTGTTTACTAAATAAACACGACAATTTTGAAGTTATTCTGATGAATGACAGATATGTAAGAATTTCGCCATTACATAAATGCTGAAATAAAAAAACTGTATGTTTATCTCAATAATTACATTGTAAAATATTCTGACTTTGATTCAGATAGCTTTTCGAAATCATTGAACCTAATTCATCACTCTGTCTCAATGCAGTTAATATTAACAGCTTTCGAAAAGAGGCTTGTTCAATGTAAAAGTACATTGAATGGGAGTACATTTAACATGTTAACAAGTTAATAATATAGGTATGCGTAATTAGATCGATGCTGCTGCATTCATTTCTGATTTCTGATACATTTCGATAGATCAAGTTTTCTGCCTTTCGTAATATTTAAAAATAACAAAGCACATTAGAGTCGTATTTCAAGGTTTTGTTTCTAATGAATTCACTGTAATATTTGTTCATACGACTGTTAAATTACAATGTAAACGAAATAAAAATATTTTTATTAAACTGTAAAAAATTTATTTATTTTCTTAAACAAAAATCCTCAGGACAAAAGATTTTAATAAAAAAATCATACGCCGTATTTAAATGTCATATATGCTTTATTTAAACTACGCATTTATAACTGTTGAAAATTTTTAAAATATGTTTTATATTGTGTAAACTTGAGGTTTGACCGAAAGACAAATTTTGTCTTACTTTTCAGTAAGGTTATTAAATTGCGTTTCAAGGCTTGTAGGAATTCTACTTTTATGATAATCAAATATGTATTCAGTAAATATGTATTTCCGTGAGATTCAAAATAAGAAACGTTTCTGTAAGAGGAAAATATACGAATTGTGAAAAGATTCTACTATGTAAAGATTCTTTTTTTATTCCGTATGTTTCTGCTTTTATTTTTAATTTGGATATGTCTTCTAAATTTAATTTAAAATATTTCTTGAGAATATTTTTCTTAAAAATGCAAACATTTCAGTCACATTAAAATACAAGAAAATATAACTATTTCGATACCAAATATTTCTTTTTTCTGTTTCATAGCTATAATTAGTCTGATTTGAATTCAGTATACATTGGTCTACTGGTGAAGTATTCAATTGATAAAAACAATAAAATATTTAGGGAGTTTCATGATATGTTATGTAAATTTAATTCTCCATTAGAGTTATTTACTAATATTTTAAATCTTTACCAATAATTATCAGTATGACAAACTTATATTAACAATTATATCTAAACTTTTAGATTTATTATACTTATTTTCTTGTGAGTATTTATTAATTGTTTCTTAAACAACATTCTTCTTTTCCAACAACTGGAAATGATGCGAAATGGTAATGGCATACAAAATACTGCTTCTGCTATTCATTTTTCGTTTATATTCATACTTTATTCACTTGATTGTTGCAGGCCTATGCTTGCTTGATGGTTTACTCATTAGTCTTTCGAAATAAGGAAGCTCAGTTCGATATTCTACAAGCAATCTGTAATTTTTTATATATCCGTCGATGATATTCATACTTTATTAAATTTTATTGTTGAAGACCTAGGTGTGTTTGATGGTTAACTCATTAGTCTTTCGGAATAAGGAAGCTCAGTTCGATATTCCATAAGCAATCTGTAATTTTTATATCTACGTCGAGAATATGCATATTTTATTCACTTGGATTGTTGTCGGACTAGGTGTTTTTTTATGGTTAACTCATTAATCTTTCGAATTAGGGAAGCATAGTTCGATATTCGACAGCCAAATCTGTAGATATTATATCTCCGTCGTGGATAATCACACTTTATTAACTTTGATTGTTGGAGGCATAAATTTACTTGATGGTAGCCTTTCGAAATAGAGAAGAACAGTTCGACATTTGGCAAGCAATCTGTAATTTTTATATATCCGTCGTGGATAATCACACTTTATTAACTTTGATTGTTGCAGGCCTATGTTTACTTGATGGTTAACTCATTAGTCTTTCGAAATAGTGAAGAATAATTTGACATTCGACAAGTAATCTATAATTTTTATATCACCGTCGAGGATATTCACTATAAAATAAAAATATATAAACAAATGTACTGTACTGTATTTGACGTGAAGAAAAAGTACATTAAGAAAATAGGTGGAAATTTTTCTACTGTGCGTGATGCAAGTTGGGTAAAATTGGATATGCTATATAAGTATAGAATGGCATATCAAGTACTCGAATTAAAATATAAGTAACAACTTTACTTAGAGCTTCTAATGTCTGCTTTTAAAAGCGTTTCCGCCTAAACAGTTTCTTAAGATTTTATAATAAAGATCAGGTCATGAATGTTTAATTGAATTCAAAATAATATTTAAAATAATTGCTATATTTAGTTGTATTAGCGAATCGGGACTTCTTACCCATTATGTTCTTCTTCATTTTTCTCTGTCCTATTTGAATAGATATCATAAATCTACTTCATTACCTAAGTGGGATGCAATGCCATAAAGATAATACATAATATGTGATGAATATATATTACACTTCAAGTCACAGATCAAGTTTAGAATGAGAAATAAAATTATGAGTAAAGTCACCTTTCATATCAATATTACTTATGTTAGTAAAGAAAAAGGATATAATAAATCCCAGAAATTCTTCCTTTTTGTATGAAAAAATCTAAACAAATAAACAAATGCTGTATAAAAAAAAAATACTGCGTTGTATACTTTTTCATCAAGGTTCACATAATTATGCTAATGTTTGACCTTCTGAATTTAAATCAACCCTCCGTGATTTCGTTTTATTATTTTTGTTCGAGTAATAATAACATATAATTATTATAAATGGTATTATTTTCTTTAAATTATAAACCGTAATTATTAGCATAAAGAGCACGGTTGTAAGGTATAAAAGTGAATTTAAATAAAAAGGATTTTAATACACCTTTAGTAAATGAGGAAGTGACATTATAAACCGGTATTCATCTGTTAGTTACATCGCAATCTATGATAATATGAAAAATTTCCAAAAATGCATTGTGGAATCTCAAAATTCTCATTTATCAAGTATTTCATCATAGTTTTAAATGATTAGTTCAGTTCTTTTTACTACTGTGTGCAAAAACTAAGACCAATTTTCATTTTAAAATTCAAAGGCCTTTTTTTTTTTTCTTTTTTAGATTGCTGGCACTGTCCTTAACATCTGCATGAAATTTGACGTCAAAGTATTCATTAGGGTTTGAGTTACGTTTCACTTCGTGAGACTCTAAAACTGATTCTGGCGATTTTTGAAATGTCTGAATTAATTGAGCAAAAAACTTGCATTAAATTTCGTTTGCTTATAATAAATAAAACAATGTAATGTTTGCAAATAAAACACTCACCTTTTAGCACTGATTCAACAAGTTGTTTTCATTTGTGAAGGTGTTTTTTCCGATATTTATGCTTAACTGTATATTCGCATTCTTTTATACAAGGTGTTACTGAATCAGGTTTACAAATTTCTAGTTTTGGTTTGGTTTGTCGCTCTACCGTCATCTTATGCACATGTTAGGCTAATTAGACCGGCAGCTACAGTTTAACGTGGAGTCCGAACCCTTCACAAACATCCATACCCCAACAGGATTCGAACCTGAAGCCTGTGATACCAAAGGCCAGAGCACTAGCCAATTGGCCATCAGGTCGCCAAATTTCTAGGTTTGGTTTTGTTTGGTTTATCGCTCTACGGTTATCTAGTGCACACGAGGGCTAAACAGACCGAGATCTACAGTTGGATTCCAATTCACTCACAAACATCCCTGCCCCACCAGGATTCCAGCCTGAAGCCTGTGGTATCAAAGAACAGAGCGCTAGCCATTTGGCCATCATGCCGCCAAATTTCTAGGAGGTGTAAAGTACACCTATATGACTCTAAAACACACAGCAGCACAGAAAGGCTTTCCTGACGCTGCAATATCTAAGGATAATACCAGGAATGAATGAGCATGGCATAAATGAAAGCGAGCTTTATTCATCATTAACAAAGATTTATGAATTTGGGCAACCGTAACAAAAGTTCACTATTGATGCATGTAATTTTCAATTAAAATTATCTAAATGCTATATTGAGACATCTCAACTTCATCAAGACGGGATGGGATTCATTATATGCGAGGAAGATGGAAAATCTGATATTCATATATTCAGATTTCTGAATTAAAAGTTGTAATATTAATATTAAAAATAATACTTCGTCAGGTTTTGAATAAAAACTAGGAGGTGTAAGGTACACCTAGATGACTCTAAAGCACATATCAACACAGAAAGGATTTCCTTACGTGGCGATGTCCAATTATAATACCAGGAATGAACGGGCATGACATAAATGAATGCGAGGTTTATGAATAATCAACGATCTATAAATTTGGTAAACAGTAACAAAATCGCACTAATGATACATGTCATTTTCAATTAAAATTCTCTAAATGCCTACATTGAGTCATCTCAGCATTGAGCAAAACGGGATAGGATTTTTTTATATACGAACAAAATGGAGAAACAGATATTCATATTCTCAAAGTCCTGAATTAAAAGTTATAAAATTAATATTAAAAATAATACCTCGTCAGAATTCGTATAAAAAAAACTGCATTTTTATTGTTTTAAATTAATAACAGCAAAGAATGTGAAAATTATTTAGACAATTTCTTGTGGGTAACAAAAAGACGGAAACCTTATGCACATATGCCAAATCAAATTGAATATTTATAAGTAGAAAAAACCAGTTATTTCTACTCATAACTAAACTCTTCTGCATTCATAACTAAATTTTTCCTCATAGCCAAATTTTTCCTCATAAAATACTCCAAACTTTGTGAAAAATCATTCAAAATAGTATAAATTTACTCTTATAATGAAATTTAATAACCAGTTTGAATTTCATCTATCCACATATATTGACTATTTTTAAGCATATATAAATATCACCATTTAACCTCGTGCTTTTTTCCTTATTTATAAACTAGCCATGCACTAACAATTGTGACTAGCCATGAATTTAACATATAACAGAATGAACTTCTAATTGCTAAATTATTTTACAAAATTCACTTTATATTGTAAACAAAAGAGACAAAATCACTTAAGCGTATCTGTACACAATTTCGCAAGTAGCACTTACCTTTTTTTTTTTTTAGCTTCAAGGACCACTTTATAAGCATTAATATATTTATTATCTTATTTGTGGTTACGGAAATGTTCGTCAATGTATTTTACATGATCTAAGAAGTATACAAACTACTAGTTCCTTTTTTATTACCTTGTAACACATAGCAGTAATAAAATTAAATTCATTCTATTATTTAATTCATAAGATATTAAAACGTATTTCTGTTCATTTAACCTTGTCTTAAAGGCTGATACTACTGTGTCCAAAAAATAAAACCAATTTTCAATTTAAAAGTCCTGGGGCTTATGGAATTTCAATTTGTTTTTCTTTTTTATGTTGCTGGCACTGCCCTTGACATCTGTGTAAAATTTGACGTCAAAATATTCATTAGTGCTTGAGTTACGCTTGGATTTGTGAGACGCTGAAACTGATACCCGCGATTTTTGAAATGTCTGAATTAATTGAGCAAAGAACTTGCATTAAATTTTGTTTGCGGAAACGCATAGAATGTTGCAGAAGGCATTCGGTGAGCACTCCTATACCGGAAAGAAATGTTTAGAAGAGGTGTATAAGCAGTTCAAAGAAGGCAGAGAAAGCGTTGAAGACGAAGAGAAGATCAACCTCAACCGACGAAGCTCACGTCCAAAATATTAAAGACTTCGGGCTTGCAAACCGTCGATTTACAATTAGAGACCTTGTTGATGATGTTGGAATTTCAAAAGGATCGGTTAATTCCATTTTGGGCCTCAAACGCGTCAAATCTCGATTGATACCGAAACCACTGAATGCGCCAGCTCACACTGCATTAATTCTTGTTGACTTTTTCGTCAAAAAGGAAACCCATATCGTTCCACAACCACCGTATTCACACCGTGCGACTTCTGACTATACCCTAAACTCAAAAGATCGCTCATGGGACACCGTTTTGAGTAGATTGAAGAGATTCAATGTGAATCGCCGCGCTCTTTGAAGGCCATCCCTGTCGATGACCTTTTAGCATGCATTGAGGATTGGAAAAAAAGTTGACATAAATGCATTGTGTCCGGAAAGGATTACTTTGAAGACGATGAAATAAATTTGGCAGAATAAATAAGGAGTTTTTGAAAAAAGAATAATAAATCTTACTTTCTGGGCATAGTAGTATAGGGACAGAAAATAAGAAAATATTAGTTAAAAATATTATAAACTTAAACTTATTCTATTAAATTAAATTTTTTTAATTCTATACTTATTTTGTGTAATAATATTTTCCGCTTTCTATACATCAAATAAACTGAGCATTTAATCTTAAACTATTGTCATACATTGTTCATTGATAATATCCCACAATTTTTTTAGTGTCCCAAAAATATCCCTCCATTTCTTAAAAATGGAGGGATTTTCTTTTTTAAGAATTCATAGCTCAAGAGGAAGTGTACTGAGGTAATTCGTTTGTTTCAAATCATACACTCCAGGTATGGAATTATTTCTCATGATCGATTACAGAATCTAGTTTATAGTATATGTCCTGTTGACCTTGAACGTATCAATTATGTCCTTTGTGCCTTTGGCAAAGCGAACTGCGGTCTAAAAATTCCTGCTTTGTAGCATTTTTTTTTACCACGAATGGAAACGTTCCTTCAATTCATTTTACCATTTCATCATTTTAACTGACCAATAACCATGAAGAATAACTTACATGCAATATTAAACACTCATATTTAAAGGAAATGCATATATATTACATTTTTAAATGAATAATTATCCATAATAAATAATAAAATGTGTATGAAAAATTTATGCTACAAAGTCAGTGACAGTTTGAGAACAGTGTTACGGAAACTTACAAAGAGTGTTAGTTTCTCCGTACATTCCTTGTTACATTTACATTGTTCCTTTTTGCATTTGCGTTTGCATTTATAATATTCCTTGTTACATTTCCTATATAATTAAAAGATTCGTAATTTGGAAGACAGACAGTTTAACCAGGGCCGACTGTATGAAAGTTTAAGAGAAATTATTAAATATTTTTGGTTTGGAAAATTAATATTATATACACTGAAGTGACAAAAGTCATGGGATAGCAATATGCAAATTTTCAGACGGCAGTAGCATCGCGTAGAACAGGTATAAATGCGCAGTGCTTTCGCAGAGCTTTCATTTCTGTTCAAGTTATTCATGTGAAGAGGTTTTGACGTGATGATGACCGCACGACGGGAATTAACAGACTTTGAACGCGGAATGTTAGTTGGAGCTAGACGCATGGGTCATGCCATTTCGGAAATCGTTAGGGAATTCAACATTCCCAGATCCACTGTGTCAAGAGTGTGCCGAGAGTATGAAATTTCAGGCATAACATCCCACCATGGACAGCGCAGTGGTCAACCGCCTGCACTTAACGACCGACACCGGCGACGTCTGCAAAGAGTCGTAAATTCTAACAGACAAGCAACACTGCGTCAAATAACCGCAGAAATCAATGTGGGACGTACAAGGGACTTGTCTGTTAGAACTGTGCGGAGAAATTTGGCTTTCTTGGGCTATTCCAGCAGAAGACCGACTCGAGTGCCTTTACTGACAGAACGACATCGCTTGCAGCGACTCTCGTGGGCACGTGAGCATATCGGTTGGTCCCTAGATGAATGGAAAACCGTGGCCTGGTCCGATGAGTCACGATTTCAGTTGGTAAGAGCTGATGGTAGGGTTCGAGTGTGGCGCAAACCCCACGAAGCCATGGACCCAAACTGTCAGCAAGGCACTGTTCAAGCTGGTGGTGGCTCCGTAATGGTGTGGGCTGTTTTTTCATGGCATGGACTTGGTCCTCTGGTGCGACTGGACCGAACATTGACTGGAAATGCTTATGTTCAGCTACTTGGAGATCACTTGCAGCCATTCATGGACTTCATGGACCCAAACAACGATGGGATTTTTATGGATGACAATGCGCCATGTCACCGGGCCACAACTGTTCGCGATTGGTTTGAAGAACATTCTGGACAATTCCAACGAATGATCTGGCCACCTAGATCGCCCGACATGAATCCCATCGAGCATTTATGGGACATCATCGAGAGGTCTGTTCGTGCCCAAAATCCTGCACCATCAACGCTTTCACAATTATGGACGTCTATCGAGACAGCATGGCCCAATATTCCTGCAGAAGACTTCCAACGACTTGTTGAGTCCATGCCACGTCGAGTTGCTGCACTTCGCCGGGCGAAAGGAGGGCCGACACGATATTAAGAGGTATCCCATGACTTTTGTCACTTCAGTGTATATATATATATCTTTATGCAGAGAGAGAAAGAAATAAAGAACATAACACATCACCACAGAAACCAAAGGAAAGCTTACAGGGACTGAATTAGAAACACCACCCTTTTACACAATAAAATCAACAGCAATAATCGCTACATGCAAATTGTATAACAAACTCATCATAGCATTTGCAATACAAAACCCCTGAAATGCTTTACATTCAGACCTTTCAAAAACGGAATAAAAAACAGAAAGAAATTGTTCAAGATCCTAAGTGAGCATTAACTGCAGAAATGAAACAAACAATTAGACAAATACACATATCTAATGGGTGGGTGACCACCTGGGAACACTGCGTGCCGCTGGCAAATTTGGGACCTGAATGGCCGAGTGTCTGGCGCTCGGTGCCACAGGTTTCGGGTTCGAATCCCGGCGGTGCCATGGATGTTTGTAGTGGTTCAGAATCCACTTTAAGCCGTAGGTCCCAGTCTTATGACTGTAAGAGCGTCACGGAGCAAAAGTCAGGCTTCTACCTACGGGTGCTCCATCACAACAGAAGCTGCTTCCTTCCCCTTCAATCATGAGCCGTATGGGCTCGTGGGCTTGGCCAGCCAAGTGGGATAAGAAACAACAACAACACATATCTAAAGATAGATACATATGTTGAAAGGTTGCATTGGCAAATCAAAAAGAACGCAAAAATTTGTACAAAGCATACAATAAAGGGGTGTGAAACACTTTATTCGAGAATCCAATTTAAAATCTTTATTAAGGAATTATTTCCTTATACCTTTCTACGCATTATTAAGGAATTATTTCCTTATACCTTTCTACGCATTATTAAGGAATTAGTACCTTAGGACATTATAGACAATATTAGAGAGTTTTTGCATACCGTCCGTTAGTTACCGTAGGACGTCCGTTAGCTTTTTCTCCCTAGCGAGCATGCTCATAGGAAACCGCGCATGCGTATCTGTAATAATGTTTCCTATGAGCATGCGCGCTAGGGAGAAAAAGCTAACGGACGTCCTACGGTAACTAACGTACGGTATGCAAAAACTCTCTATTATTTCAGCTAGCTAGAGGATTGGATGCAAATTAAAAACTCATCTAACGATGTATTCCGATAACATTAAATTGATAGAATAACCTTTTATTTAGAGTCGGTAAGGTATAAGAATAAAAAAAAAATGTTTTAGTAGTGTACTTCTTTATAAAGCAACAATCGAATCAATTGATAGAACCTCAAGACTGTTTATAATAATATGCCAATTAAGTGAGTGATTAGATAGATATACGTGGGATTCCATTTATTTTAATTCTATACTTTACCGACTCTACACATCAGATTATTCTGTCTGTTCCACGTTATTATAATAAGTCGCTAGATATGTCTTTAACTTGGTCCAGTCATCTAACGAGCATAAATAACGTTGTTTATATTATCCAGAGGGTATTATTTCTTGGCGAAGCTATCCTCAAGTTGTTATAATTAATTATCTTTAGATTTTAATAACTGTTTCTTTTTGGTTTTAATAATATATTTCGAATTGTACAAATTTCCTGGACAGTATGTTTCATACTCTGTTTTATGCGCATTTTTTTTTTTTTATGTTTTGTTTTGGTCTGCCAATTCAATTCTTGTCGTTCAACAATTTATTATTTGTATTTGTCTAATTATTTTTAGTTTCGCTACTGCACTTGGGATCTTGAACAATGTCTTTTTTTTTTTTTTTTTTTTTTTTTCTGAGAGGTCTGAATGTGAGGTAACTCGAGGTTTCAACACTGCGAATGCTATGATGGTTTTGTTGTACAATTTGCTTATATCGAATATCGATAGTGGTTTTTGTAGTTCAAAAAAGGGCTCGTGTTTCAAATTCACCCCCTTTATTTGTAGTTTTGTTTTCATGTATATGAGCAATATTCTTTAAATATATATATATATATACAACCTTAAATATGTGATGAATATTTGAATATTATTATAAAGGCATTCTGAATTTAATGGATATATTACTATTTTAAAAATCTTTTATGTCTAATAAAACAAAATAACGTACAGTACTCTACTTTTTACACAAATTTGAAAGATTTAATCGTTACTTGATAGAATAAAGTAGTATTAAACATCTTTAGTTTCGTTCAGTTATTTTCAGTTTTTGAGCAATCGTTGGTTGCTATTTTAATATAGTACCTAATAAAATCATCAAATAATAATCTAAATGTAAATTATAAATAATAAGAATTTGATTTTTGCATTCATTTTCAAAGAAAAATTGCTTTACATTTCAGCGACATTGCTGCAGTAGTCGTCTAAATTTACGAATTTCTCTGAAGTTTTTTGGGAACAGTATGATGTATGTGTAATGGAACAATAATTATCTCACTGTTTCATTTATTTTATAATTAAATTTCATATGAAAGTAAAACCAAAAACATGCAAAAAGAATGTTGTATATCTTAGTCTCATTCAAAATTTCGATACTAGTAGATGTTTCTACGATTTCCAATACAGAAGACAAAATAATACCTTATTATGAATACAAATAAATTGAAAAGCTTGTGCTGCCATCTAGTGTAAAATTTGTAACTTTACTGATGCTTCTGATGTTCTCTAGTTAACTAGTGTATAAAATAAAATTAATTTCATACAAACTAATTCATTTATTTTGAGAAACATCATTAGAAACTTTATAATTTATATTGAATATTAATTACTATACTGTGATTTATAATTTGTTTTTAATATTTTTATATAAATGTTACGAGATCTTGCATTTGTTTTATTAAAGTAAGGATTTATTGCGAAAAGGTGAATTTATACAATATATAATACTTTTATTTATTATTATAATTACTTACATTGATAGTTAACCACAATAATTAAAAGTAATTATGATTTTTTTAATTAATGGCTTGAGTGTAAATAAAACTAAAAATGTTTACCGCAAGGGATAAGCATAATCTAATTTATAACGATGTATTTTTTAGAATTTTTTTCTAATGTATAATAAAAAAAACTCTTCACGTTTTTCTTATTATATTGCACTTTAATCTTTCTATTTTTATAAAAAAAAAATAAATAAAATTTTCAATATTAATATGTGTAAAATGTAATATAGGAATAGTTTTTATGTTTATTAATTTTTTTTTTTTTTTTTTTAATTTTTTTATTCTGATCACATTGAGAAAATACGTGTTGCTATTTTTTTAATTTGCTATGTATTAATTGTAAATTGAATAGAATAATAAATATAAAAAGTATTTTTTAATAAAAAGAGGACATTTTTATTAATACATTTACATAATAACTACAAAAAAAAAGTACAATACATAAATAGACAATACTAAATCAAATTAGAATTTTTTAACGGAATTCTTACTTATAATAACATTTTTATAAATACATTATCAATATTATTAAAATATCCATTGTAATTATTAAAAGTTCCCTGATAAGAATTACAAATTCATTTTACTTATTTACAAAAATAGGAACTGTCCAGAAGTTATTGCTTAAATTCAATACTTATTTTTCAACGATTATTTATGAAGTTATATCAACAGTAATAATCTATGTTATTTGAAGAAGTGACAGACTTTACAACTTTTAGGAACAGTGTCGTACTAATTATTGAAAATATTTTATATACTTTCCAATAACCCTATCAACTTGGAGATCCCCATTTGAATGAATTTTATATATCATTTTAAACTTAAATCTATGTTAATGGGTTGTAGATTCTATTGCTCGAAACAGTAGTGGACAATTTAGTACAAAATTCTATGATAAAGATTCAATCAATCTTAAGGAATAAATCGTCAATCAATCTTATAGAAGAAATCATCAATCAAAGGAATAAATCATCAATCAATCTTAAGTAATAAATTATCAATCAATCTTAAGAAATAAATAACTATTTGGTTAATTAAATTCACTTTAAAGAAAAATGGGGAATTATATTTATAGATGGGGATTTTCCTCAGAAGTTATATTGTATAAAAAAGTAAGTATCCAATATAAAGTTTGGTGCATTAGTAATTAATCTTGTCTTGTAATAATCTTGAATTTCAAAAATAAGATATAAAAAAAAAAAAAATTTTTTTACTCCTACATAAAAGCAATTACCTAGTTTTTATCGATACCATTTCATATTGCGATAAGTAATTTGGATCATTATCATGGAAATTCTCCAAAATATCATAGTATGAGTGATTCTCAGTGTATCTTGTTACATTCACAATGTTAACCTAAAATATACCCTGAAACTAACAACAGTTTCCTGAGTTTCACCAACATTTGAGTGACAATAGAAAATCTATACAACTATTCACAACTGGACATTTACTTTAATCACTACTCGGCATCTTAAGAAATACACTTATTTGTTTACTTGTCTTGTGGGTAAATTGATTAATTAGGTCTAATAGGTGTTTCTATCATTTCAATTTAATTGTTTCTATAATCACCAGTAGATGGCAGCACATGTCAATATAAAGTTCCACATGCCAGTATGATGTTTGACATAAAAAAATTAAAAAATTTATAAAACAATATTTAAAATTATCATCATAAAAGTCTTGAATATAAAACTCGCAGGAGTAAACATTATATACACACAAAAAGAAACAACTTTCATGTTTTTAAACAGTTGCATTCATATGCATACAAATTGCTTCTGGTTACACCAGAGTTGATTTTTTGTAATTTGAGAATAAAAACTATTTTTATGGTACATTTTGTTGTCGTATTTTAAATATACTTTATGCAAAAATTATTTTTAATCTAGATGGAAAAATTAGTTTAACTGCTCTTAACTTTAGAGGAATCAGAAATGAGTTAAAAGTAAGATTTAAGAAAATTTGTATGTTCATTTCAGTTTAAGAAAAGTATTAAATTGCAACGTATTAATTCACTAATTAATTAGAATTCTTAATTCTAATTAGTAAAAATAGAATTAGAATTCTCTATATAGGAGCATAGTAATTCGAATTCTAAATTCAAATTCGCAAGCTAATTGAGGATTTGATCATTCTATTCAACTAAATTTATTCAGCCAATTGAATTTTTAAAAATTATTAAATACTTAATAAGTCACTTCAAAATTAAGATTATTGTTTTATTAAGTATATTTGTTAGCAAAAATGTTTAAATGATTAGAAAGTCTTTCATAATTCATATTTCTTATTTTGGAGATATAAAATACCTAATCTAAATATCCATTTTTCATTTGACAAATGAAAATCTAAATTAACATCAAATTCCAGAAACCATGTACTATAAAATTATATGTTCTTTTTCCCCTTATTTAACTAGAAAGAAAAATGATTCCTTCTTATTGTTTTGCAATTTTCATAATCTCAACGAGATAAAAAAAAACGAAAAGAAATTGAATATTGTCTACTTATACGATATGATTATAAGATTCTCAATGAAAAACAGTACATGACAAATAAAGAAACATAAAAATAACATTTAAAAGATAACTATATATCTGAACATTAAGAACATTACACAAATTAATATCTTCCTTATAATGGCATAAAAATGAACATCAATTTCAAGTTCTTCTTTGGCTGGTGACATTTAATGGTGAAGTTAAAAAAAAATGAGGTCAAACCTTTCTACTTCAATCTGAGAACAGTTTCAGCAAACTATTCACAATTAATACTAACTTTATGTCACAATGGCATCTTTTATGGCACATTGCGAATGGCAAATTAAAAATGGCAATGTTACATGGAAACATAAATTAAAGACGGCAAACAAAATCATTTCTATTATTGATTATATTTTCTTCTATATTTTTTATCCTGCCGTTAGAAAAACTGAAATTATCATAGAAAGACTTCATGTCGTTATTTGGTACTCCATTGGGTAATGAGTTTAGATGTCCTGGCTTCGATTCGTCCTCTGAATGATCTTTCCTTGGTCTTGTCTTCCCCAGGAACAACTCTTTTAGAGTCAGTTTCTTTTTTCGAATGGCTTCCTCGATTTCGAACACAACTTTTCCCATTCTGACGAAAGGAGCTTCAAGAAGCAAGCATACGGCCACTCCAAACGCATAACTGGACACGACGAATCCAAAATATATAAAAATCTGTAGAAAATAAATTTAGTATTATCTCATAATGTTTACATAATTTATTAATAATATAATATATTCAATAAAATTCTAATGCAAATTGTAAATGAAGGATCGATTTGTATCAACTTCGGCTTGAAGCAGCCTAACGATTAACTCGCTATATTATTTTTCGCAGTTCTAAGAATTTCAGTTTGAAAAATAGGAAATGATGTAACCGCAGGTTGCTTTGTTTAGTTGGATATAGGCGTCTTAATTCTAGTAAAAGCAAAAAGTACTTTCATTTGTATGAACAATTGGTTTGGAAGATGAGATTCTTCAAGATGCGTCCACTAAGGACTTCCTTTCCAAATTGCAAAGGAACTAGATAGATTGATTTGTATCAACTTCGGCTTGAAGCAGCCTAACGATTAACTCGCTATATTATTTTTCGCAGTTCTAAGAATTTCAGTTTGAAAAATAGGACATGATGTAACCGCAGGTTGCTTTGTTTAGTTGGATATAGGCGTCTTAATTCTAGTAAAAGCAAAAAAGTACTTTCATTTGTATGAACAATTGGTTTGGAAGATGAGATTCTTCAAGATGCGTCCACTAAGGACTTCCTTTCCAAATTGCAAAGGAACTAGATAGATTGATTTGTATCAACTTCGGCTTGAAGCAGCCTAACGATTAACTCGCTATATTATTTTTCGCAGTTCTAAGAATTTCAGTTTGAAAAATAGGACATGATGTAACCGCAGGTTGCTTTGTTTAGTTGGATATAGGCGTCTTAATTCTAGTAAAAGCAAAAAAGTACTTTCATTTGTATGAACAATTGGTTTGGAAGATGAGATTCTTCAAGATGCGTCCACTAAGGACTTCCTTTCCAAATTGCAAAGGAACTAGATAGATTGATTTGCATCAACTTCGGCTTGAAGCAGCCTAACGATTAACTCGCTATATTATTTTTCGCAGTTCTAAGAATTTCAGTTTGAAAAATAGCAAATGATGTAACCGCAGTTGCTTTGTTTAGTTGGATATAGGCGTCTTAATTCTAGTAAAAGCAAAAAAAGTACTTTCATTTGTATGAACAATTGGTTTGGAAGATGAGATTCTTCAAGATGCGTCCACTAAGGACTTCCTTTCCAAATTGCAAAGGAACTAGATAGATTGATTTGTATCAACTACGGCTTGAAGCAGCCTAACGATTAACTCGCTATATTATTTTTCGCAGTTCTAAGAATTTCAGTTTGAAAAATAGGACATGATGTAACCGCAGGTTGCTTTGTTTAGTTGGATATAGGCGTCTTAATTCTAGTAAAAGCAAAAAGTACTTTCATTTGTATGAACAATTGGTTTGGAAGATGAGATTCTTCAAGATGCGTCCACTAAGGACTTCCTTTCCAAATTGCAAAGGAACTAGATAGATTGATTTGTATCAACTTCGGCTTGAAGCAGCCTAACGATTAACTCGCTATATTATTTTTCGCAGTTCTAAGAATTTCAGTTTGAAAAATAGGACATGATGTAACCGCAGGTTGCTTTGTTTAGTTGGATATAGGCGTCTTAATTCTAGTAAAAGCAAAAAAGTACTTTCATTTGTATGAACAATTGGTTTGGAAGATGAGATTCTTCAAGATGCGTCCACTAAGGACTTCCTTTCCAAATTGCAAAGGAACTAGATAGATTGATTTGTATCAACTTCGGCTTGAAGCAGCCTAACGATTAACTCGCTATATTATTTTTCGCAGTTCTAAGAATTTCAGTTTGAAAAATAGGAAATGATGTAACCGCAGTTGCTTTGTTTAGTTGGATATAGGCGTCTTAATTCTAGTAAAAGCAAAAAAGTACTTTCATTTGTATGAACAATTGGTTTGGAAGATGAGATTCTTCAAGATGCGTCCACTAAGGACTTCCTTTCCAAATTGCAAAGGAACTAGATAGATTGATTTGTATCAACTACGGCTTGAAGCAGCCTAACGATTAACTCGCTATATTATTTTTCGCAGTTCTAAGAATTTCAGTTTGAAAAATAGGACATGATGTAACCGCAGGTTGCTTTGTTTAGTTGGATATAGGCGTCTTAATTCTAGTAAAAGCAAAAAAGTACTTTCATTTGTATGAACAATTGGTTTGGAAGATGAGATTCTTCAAGATGCGTCCACTAAGGACTTCCTTTCCAAATTGCAAAGGAACTAGATAGATTGATTTGTATCAACTTCGGCCTGAAGCAGCCTAACGATTAACTCGCTATATTATTTTTCGCAGTTCTAAGAATTTCAGTTTGAAAAATAGGAAATGATGTAACCGCAGGTTGCTTTGTTTAGTTGGATATAGGCGTCTTAATTCTAGTAAAAGCAAAAAAGTACTTTCATTTGTATGAACAATTGGTTTGGAAGATGAGATTCTTCAAGATGTGTCCACTAAGGACTTCCTTTCCAAATTGCAAAGGAACTAGATAGATTGATTTGTATCAACTTCGGCTTGAAGCAGCTTAACGATTAACTCGCTATATTATTTTTCGCAGTTCTAAGAATTTCAGTTTGAAAAATAGTTAATGATCTAACCGCAGGTTGCTTTGTTTAGTTGGATATAGGCGTCTTAATACTAGTAAAAGCAAAAAAGTACTTTCATTTGTATGAACAATTGGTTTGGAAGATGAGATTCTTCAAGATGCGTCCACTAAGGACTTCCTTTCCAAATTGCAAAGGAACTAGATAGATTGATTTGCATCAACTTCGGCCTGAAGCAGCCTAACGATTAACTTGTAAGATTTCTCTAGCAGTCGAAAATCTATTTGTGATCTAACCACAAGTTGCTTTGTTTAGTTGATTATAGGCCTTTTAAATCTAGTAAAAGCAAAAAAATAATTTTATTTGTATGAACACTTGGTTTGGAAAATGATATTCTTTCAGATACCACCACTAAGAATTTGCATTTCAAATTACAGTGGAACTAGGGCAAAAGATAACCCCTCGCAATGAAAATAAAACTGTAAAGATCGTCATATTATGTTTAAAGGACAATATTGGACAATTTTTGGAATATTGGCACTCCTCCAATTGGAAAACTTTAAACGTCTTAAGATTTTAATCAAATTTATTTCTATCATCATGCAAATACAAATTTCGTCTTTTTTTTTCATTGACGCAACAGCAACATGGTGGGCCAAGGCCGCTTATCTGCTGGCAAATTTCGAGACAGGAGATGTTATCTTTTTACGGAATAGTGTTGTCAGCCCTAAGCTCAACGCTCTACAGTCATAGTCTCAGTAGACCAGACCTACGATTTAAATAGATAGTAAAAATTTACTTAGTAAATTTTGATAAACGAGCTTTTTTGGAATTACAACTTTCTTTCAAGAATCTTAGTGAATATTAATCAATTCAAAGATAATTAAAAGTGATAATCTTAAAATTTCAAAAAAAAATCATCACTGAGATTTTCCCAAAATTAATATCTGCTATGTTTTTTTAACAACTTACTGCTAAACTGTTTCTTGCTTGAATTCCTTCCCTGAGGGTTGAGTAGAACACGTGCTGAATAAGAGGATGCACCATGTAAACCATGAAAGTCAATCTGCTGAGAGGTATTAGAGGTTTCCAAGCCAGTACATATGTAAGGAATCCTGAAAAATTTTTATTCTTATAAACAAAAAAGTATTGTTACAACAGCAATATTTATTATATTATTTATACAATTTATATAACAAAAAGAAATTTTAATCTACTAAAACAGGTTTTTCTTCTTTTTTTCCGTTTAAGTTAGTGAAAGAATATAGTATCCTTTTAAATAATTTAATAAATCTATTAAAATTATTGCATAATAGAATTGTATATATATATATCAGAATTTTGTATATGACATTTAACTTTAAATTTTTCCAATCATCCTATTGGTAATAATTATATTTTTGGCATTTTTGAAGTTTCATGTTTTACAACTTTCTTTCAATTGATAAAACACATTCATATATTATGATGTACACAAATATGCTAATTTATGATGGCAATACTTAAAAGGGTAGTAGTTAAAATATTTCTTATGCCGTTTTTAGTAAACAGTTTTAAGAAATTCAAGGACCATTTAAGTTCACGCATGTTCATCCTTCTACCTCAATTTATTAAGTATTTTTTAAAGAGAATTGTTTCATAACATAAAGTTACACAAGTCATTTACAATATGCAAAACTTCTGTAAAATTTCTTCTGAAATATTTAATAAAACTTCTGTAAAAGCTTATATTAAATATTTCATTGTTTGATGAATTCTCACCCACATATAAAACTCTTTAAGGCGATGGAATTTTCTATGTGAAATAAAATGCTTTAATATTTATGTTATATCGCCAGCAATTAAGTGTGATAGAAAATTTGAAATATATACTAATAGATCGTTAAAAGTAATTACATGAGATTTAGGACAATCAGTGATGTACCAATTCCTCCCTTTTTTTAAAAATATTCAATTTCCTACCAATTTTTTTTCATAAAATTTTCAGGGGATCTTTGGAGAGGAATATGGCCGATATCGTCTAAAGCTACAATATTTAAAAAACAATTATATTTTTAAAAATATAAATTTTAATCGTTTGGACAAAATTGGTCTACCAAATACATTTCGAGAACCAAATTGAATATCTAGAACACTATCAAGAGCCAGATTCACTGTTTCGTTCAAAGAAGTGCTCCCATTATCCCCCTCTGAACTGAATCACAGTTCCATGTCAAAAACACCGGTACTCAATTAAAATTTTATTTTCTGCCAATAGTATTTAGCAGATATTGACCAGGTCAATTTATTTGTAATTTAATTTTTTAATTAATCAATTTATTTTTAACCCAGGTCAATTCATTTTTAGCATTGCTAAAATAGAGCAATTTTAAGTTTCAACAACACTTTATTGAAAATTTACTTACTGAACTACCACTACGAAAAATATATATGAAATACTCAGATCAGCAAGAGTACTCACCACCACATCCAGTACTGCAGGCTATGACAATCCATGCTAATCCAATCGTCCAAGACATTCTGCTTAAGCTGGCGTATAGGACAGTTGCTACTTTACCAGTACCAGGAAGATCATTATTCCATGGATGCACACCAAACAGTGCTGAAGTTGTGAATGCGAAAGTGAGTATCCAAGCAAGAATGTGCCACTTCTGTAACAAGAATTGGATCGATATTTAAGAGTGGGTATTCAAGTATAGATTACGATACGATTTTTTAGGAGAAAAAAATTCTTGACATGTAAATCTATTTGTTTAACAAAATTTTAACTATCATGTTTTTCGTAATATAAATGCGTCAGCTCTAGAATTTTGCCTACTATAAATGTATTCCTATTTATATTTTAATAAACAGTTTTAATGAAGCAGATTCTTGGCAAGTTCTTCATTTAGTTCTTTGGTAAAAATTCATAATTTTTTTTAATGTCAATGCTTGACTTGAAATCCTTTATCATTGATAACAAAGATGATGCAAAATATTTGGCATTACCCAGGAATATTGTAAGGTATTTAGCATTACCATAGTGAAGACCTGTAGCATTACCCATATCCGTCCAACAACTATTCGTATGCTTTGCAAAGAAGGGCGTTGCACATTTAAATGCAAAAGCCATGGTACAACTGACCAATTACGCCTCGACTTTGAAAATAACTAAAACAAATGAAAAATCTAGAGAAAGCAATCACAGGGTACCCTTTATGTAATCACGGCAGTGAAGGCATAAGGGGTATGCTATGACACATTTCATGGCATCATGACTCTCTAAAGCCACACAATGCCACATCGGAGAAGGTATTCCTTAGGTAAGTTTGAAAATAAAATACATTCTCACAGTGCGCATTCATCAATTGATGTCGACAAGAAGTCTAAAAAACATTGTACCCATAAGATAATCATTACCTTCGAGAATATGTTAAGTAATTGGTCCGCATATGTTGTTAATTTAGAGAAAATTGTTAAAACTTTAGATTGCCGATGCGAGAACTTCTGCCATCATCACAACCGAGTTTTACCGTTTTCCAAAGCAGTGACAGTAGCATACGCTACTATCAAGAAAATCTTCTTTTCTTTCATTTGTTAGCTTTTAAGCAGCAATTAGGACTGTAATCCACATTTCGAATTTGATAAGTCAACAAAGAAAATATCTATTATGTTTTCGGTTTTGATAAGAGATTTTGTAGTCTTAGATATCAGAAAGATGTCCTGATTTAAAAGTCTGAACTTTCCACCAAAACTAATATAAATATCTAAGAAATAATTAATATTATATTATAGAAATAATTAAGTTAATTTTAGTATTATGATAATAAATTGCGAATGTGCAAGGTGATGGTAGAAGGTGAAAGATTAATTACCCAATGAAAGCTCTTTGGTGACATCTTTTGTCGGAGATAATATCCAACAAATATTCCGAGACAGTGAGGACCTAGATGGTGAAGAGGTGGATAATATGTTTCCATCATAAGTTGAGTCCTTTGTCTAAAAGATATCAAAATCAGACAACAGTGTTAAAAATATTATATAAATATTGTAAAAAATGCAGTAATCAATATATATATGTATATATATACACACACAGTATATATGTATATACTGATTCTGTGAAGCAAATACTATATATGTAAAGCAAAGAAGAAAAATGACGGGAGAACACTAAAATATCCATGTTTGTTGGCATAAATTAATTTTTTTGTAAAATTAAATTATTATCTAATTATTCCACAATGCTTATCTATGAATATATATTGATATTTATATTTTTTGACAATTCACATGTTTTATTAATCAAATAATTATAATAATATGAAACTTTAGATAAACAAATATTTAATCAATTCCAATACGCAAGACAAAATAATACTTTATTATGAATGCAAATAAATTGAAATGCTTGTGCTGCCATCTAGTGTAAAATTTTTAACTTTTCTGATGTTAAGTTTAACTAGCGTATTAAATAAAATTAATTTCATACGAACTAATTCACTTATTTTGAGAAACATCGTTAGAAACTTTATAATTTATATTGAATATTAATTGCTATATTTTGATTTATAATATGTTTTCAATATTTTTACAGAAATATTACGGGATCTTGCATTTGTTTTATTAAAGCAAGGATTTGTTGCGAAAAGATGAATTTATAGGTTATATAATTTATTTATTTATTATTATAATTACTTTTAGTGACAGTTAAACATAACATATATACACACACAGTATATATATATATATATACTGATTCTGTGAAACAAATACTATATATGTAAAGCAAAGTAGAAAAATGACGGGAGAACACTAAAATATACATGTTTGTTGGCATAAATTAATTTTTTTTGTAAAATTAAATTATTATCTAATTATTCCACAATGCTTATCTATGAATATATATTGATATTTATATTTTTTGACAATTCACATGTTTTATTAATCAAATAATTATAATAATATGAAACTTTAGATAAACAAATATTTCATCAGTTCAAAAATAATATTGACAATGCAACTACGCTGATGATACTAGTTTTTTTCTTCTCTCAATTTTCCCTAAATTTCTGTTTTATCGCTATAAAAGCAAGTTCTACCTGAATGAAGTTAACCAAGTGCGATATCCAGTATGACTAATTCAAGATTATCATTTGGTCAATACGATTTTGACCGAAATTTCCGTTTAATAATAATATAATAATAAGTTGATAAATTTGCAAAATGCTAACAAATAAAAACCTGTTTTTATTTCAGTGAGAATAAACTTTTATCATTCATTATTGAATTAAAAATCAAAGTTAAATTTAAAGTAAATATTGGTACTTATAGTAATTTAACTATTAATATTAATATTTATTTCAAATTACTTAATACTTTTGAAAATAATTTTTTAGTTTCAAATTTATTTATTTATTTATTTTTTAATTGAACAAGAGTACTGATCTATTTTTTTAAATAATACCTTATTTAATAAACAAAAAATTGATTATATGACAATTTTTAAAGGGTATATTGATGATCATACAATACAATATATAATATTTTTAATAAAATTATGTTAAAAAATTTTTTTCCTCTTATTAATATTTACTGCATTCTGCGTTTTTGCCATGAAAAAAAATTTCATATGAATTTTTATGCAATAATTTTATATGAAATTTAAAAAAGTATAATATCGGATGTTTTAGTCACCAATTACAATGGCAGTTTTAAAGTTATCATTCGTATAGCACGATTTAGAATAAATATTTACTAATCATTAACACTATTTAGAATAAAGACTTACTAATCATTAACACGATGTAGTTTTCATTTGGGTAGTTCTTGTAGTATAGCAACTCTGCTTTTTGAATTAAGAAAAATATTGAATAATATGCAATTTAAAGTTCATTTATTATTGCTACTATTGATTTTAAAAGATTTTTTGAACATTTATTAATCATTGGTTGTATTTATTAAACATTGCCACATGCTATGTTGGATGTTCTTGTAATACAACAAATTACTTCAGCTTCATGAATTGACTGTGGTTATTGAATATAAAATATTCTGTGGTGAATAATCTTGCAATATAGAAGTTAATTTCTACTTCTTGAAGGGGTTAGAGTTATTGTAAAATATCATATTCTGTGGTTCATAATCTTTTAATATAGACACTAACTTCTGCTTCATGAATTCACTGTGGTTATTGAACAGTGTCATATTCTGTTATCGATTTTTTTTTTTTTTTAAATCGGAAATAGCAAAAAATTTCCGATTCATTAACTAAGAAATAACATTGACTATCACGCAATAACAATTTCATTTACTACTGCTATTATTTACAAAAAAAATTTTAACACTTATGAACACTTATTGAATATTATTTTGTGAACACTTGTTGAACATTAGTTGCATTAAAAATTACCATATTCTCTGGTTGATATTCAACGATATAGCGACTAATTTCCACTATGAATTGTTTGTGGTTATTAAATATTTCCATACTCTATGACTGATGTTCTTGCAATATAACCATTAACTTTTGCTTCATTAATTAGCTGTTGTTATTGAAACGTTAACCATATTCTGCAATTGATGTTCTTGTAATGTAGCAAATATCTTCTGTTTCATGAATTAAGAAGCAACATTTACTATACATGGTATACACCAGAAAGTAAATACAACAAAAATCTTTAATCGTGCATTTCAATCCCATATAAAAACAAGATCGCATGTGTTAAATTGAAATTCAGGAGCGAATTTATACAATTTTATTTACTTTTTATCAAATTTGAATAAGCCATTTTCATTAAATGAAACTTACTCGACATCAGCATGTATAAAGAGATTAGTAGGTGGAAAGTCTCTGATATAATTTTGGATTCCCACGCCAACAACTGAAGCAATCATTATAACAAAATTAACCCATAGTCCAATAACAGGTTTCCTAAAAAATATATAAAGCAAAATAAATAACATTTATAACGGTGATAATCTAACAGAAATTAAATTAAAAATATAATTCTTATTTTATATAATTTATCAGCATATATAAAATATTAACTATGTTGCTGTTTTTTTATGTCAAATTATTCATGCTTTGATAGTATATATTTTCTGTTAAAAAAAACACTCATATTTTTCTGAAAACTAGATATAACAGACATTTAATAAACTAAATAAATAACTTATTTCTGAGTTAATATTACTTTACAACTATTACTATTACTACTAAAAAAACTCAATCTGTTAATAGTAACAGAATAAGAAATGTAAAACTTTACAATAAAAAGATATTATTTAAATTTTAGATTTCATTCTGAAATATTATTAGCTAGTACTTATTTTTCATTCAAATATTAACCAATTTTAAATTTTGTAATTATTTTATAATTCAAGAATTCTTACCAAATCCACACTGTTAAGGACTTAATACTCTGTGAACAAGTTTATTGCATTTCCCATTAGGGAAAAAAATTCTCTGATGTCTTCTTAGGAGGAACTAACTACCTTATATTTTTACTTAGCTATAGTATAAATTTTAAAATCTAATAATATTTTCAATATTTTTTGTTATAAAAGGAATTTCCGAGTAAAAATATTTCGGTTCGAAACCCAATGAACGAAGTCGAATTGAAAGTTCACTCGTCTAGGCCCCCTGAGCGATCTCTCTGACATTCAAGTTTTTCTATTATGTCGAGAAGGCATGTACAATTCCAGATGCTCCTAAGGGTTCCTCCTAATCCTCCTAATTCCAAACTGAGATAGAACGATGTGGTTGCAGTTTATCAAGTGTACTAGTTATGCACCTTTAATAACGCTGCATCTGATACAGATTGCAAATGACCTAGTATCAGAATGCCCATATTCGAAAACAACAATATATTTATACATAGCCAAAATAAAAAATAGAAAAAGTCGCAAGAAATTATATACCTCTAAAATAAAGTATTTTATAAATGTAATATTCTAAATTGTATATTTGAAGTAATTCTTACTTATAAAATTATAAAATTATAGAACAATACTTATACTTATTATACTTAATGGTTATAAAATTATAGAACACTTATATATCATTTTATAAAAAACTTAAAATATTAAGGAAATACATCTATGTCAATAAAACTCCTTCTCACTGTTTGGCCAAATCGCAAAATAGAGGCAGTGGGATTTGGCGACTTTTTTTGTGGCGCCAATTGGATGATAAATCGGCCAAATGTGGTAACAAGGGTTTTCTGTACTGTTTACGATTCACTACATTTACAATCGCTACTCGTTACTTGGCGCACTTTGGGGAAAAGATTTTTTAACGCCAAATCATAACTGCCCCTATTCTGCGATTTTACCTAAAGTTTTAAAATATATTTAATCTTTAGGAATAATTTTGAGAAAAACAAAGAAAAGACACAAGAAATAACATGATATAAAGTTATATTATATTATCATGCATTTTCTTACATAAACTAATTAAAATTACAGATGTTTTACAAATTTTTATGCTTTTATTTCATAGCTGATATAATCTGCAACAATTTTTGTAACAAGCATCCATTAATCTTTTTATAAATAACTGCATAATTTTATAACAAATAGCAAAAAAATGTTATCATGAAATCTTACTTCATTATTAATATAACTAGAGGAATGCAAATGATATAAACTTGAATGTCTGCTGCCAAATACCAAGAGTAAGATAGACACTAAGGGGAAAAAAAGATCGAAATGTAATGAAATATTATCTGAATAACCATTATTTTTTTATTTGAAAATATACCAAATAAATATAAATATTTTTTTTAGTTTACTTTTAAGCAGAAATATCAAAATAAAATATATTTGACATTGAAAGAATTTTTTTTATTTTTTAAAAGCAAAATGTGTTCACGGCATACTATTAATATAAATTATTTCATTAATTTTAAGAAATGATGTTGTTTCCATAAGTTTTTTTTCTAAAATAAACTAGATGAAAAAAAAAATAAACGTCTTTAAAAATATTTTTTTTAAATAAATTTTTTTTTAGACATTTCTAAAAAAAAAAAAATTCCTAGAAAACCACTGAAAAAAAAATTTTCTAAACTTAGAAATTTAGCTGGAATTCATTTTTTATTAGATTCAACAACACTTTCAAATTATTTTCTTGACTCGTTTAGCAAATAATATTCAAATTATTTTTCCTTTACATCTCCATTGTTAAGACTATTTTTTCAGACAACGACTGAGACACAAAGTTTGTTGCAACAAAGTAAATGAAAGCTTTTTGGGAAATAAAACACTTATTGGATATGTAGGACTATCTATGAAAAAGATTAAATTTATGAAGTTGAGCCTAAATCAGCCCTCGTGAAAAAACAAAGGATTTTTGAACTATAGAAACTTCGTTCAAAACCCGACCAGTAAAGCCAAACGAAACCAACGCTATTCTATAAACCACAGGATATATAATTCGTATTTACATGTAAAAATATAATAGAAGAAGCATGGACATTCGAATGTGAGAATAAAATTTGCATACTTAATAGACATATACATAGGATATTTTTCTCTACAGTGTCAAATATCCTATTTAATGATTCGAAAATTATTATTATTTTGCCACTTTTCTTCTGTATTAATCTTTATACTACTCTGGTTATACGTTATATTGAATTATACACTAAATAATTCAACGAATAATGAAAATAGAATATCTTGAATAAGCATATGCACATAACATTTTCTCAAAATTGGTAAATGGTAATCATTACTGGGATACAATAATTATAAAATGTAGCGAAATTATTTTTTTTTCTTACAGTTTAAATAAACCAAATATACATTGAAGTTAAATAAATAGTTACAAAAAAGTGTAATTACTCCTTTCGATGATGTTCTGTACAGATTATTAATGAAAACGAAATTCAACCACCAGTCCTTCTTGCAGCCCTCTACAATAGGGTCAATGTTTTCGTGCCACATAGGACCATCGCCAAGTAGTGGAAGTAGAGTACTGATGCCAACGAAAAACATTTGAATCGGCAGAAACCTGTTCAAAAAAAATACCAAATAATCGTTGAATTATATATTTTTCAAGGAATAAAACACTGAAATTTTAATTATAATGAAAACTATTACTTAAATTAACTAATGACCGTCTTTTCAAATTCTTTTGTAATTACAGTAGTTTGCATTATTAATAAATTAATATTTTATTTATTTTATTTTAAACACAAAATATTATACAAATTTAAAACAAATTTTATATATATTTTCACAAATTTTATGTTCATGTTTATAAAATTAAATTAATGGTTTTTTATTTTTAAATTAATTTATAGTAAAGCAAATATTTTTAATATTGTTTATGTATCATTGTTTAATGCACTTTAAATTTTGTACAGTTCCTAAAATCTTAATTATATGATACTATATAAAAAAAGTTTTAAATTATAAATATGCATTTCTATGAGTAAAATACTATTCATATATTTTGCATTTAAGTAAATTTAAAAAAACGTACCTCCATATTCTGTGTATTGCAAAATAAAATGGATTTGGAATATTTCCTGTTTTCTCTACAATGTCCCAGCCAATGTAAATGAATAATAATCCACTAAAAATTAGAAAGATAATAATTTATCATTACTTCAAAATTCATAAATATAAACAGCTTTATAAAATTATTTGAACTTGAAAATTGATGAAATAATATTAACATTTTATTTTTTACAAATTCTTATTCGCTGAAATATCGCAATATTATCATTTAAGCTCTTGTTCTAAAGGTATAGTTTAAGGGAAATTCAAAAAGATTTTAAAATTTATAAACAGTTATATTTTTATCCTCACCCCTGACGTGACGGCCTTGGGTGAGACATGGCCTACCAAATTAGACATTTCCAGGTATTTCTAACCTATGTTCTTGTTCAAAAAGTATAGTTTAATTGAAATTCAAAAAGTTTTTCAAATTTATAAACAGTTTACTTGAGTCCTTCTATTCTTATCCTCCCCCATGGATGAGATATGGCCTCCAGATTTGACGTTGCCAATATTTCTAAATCTAAACTCTTGTGCAAAAATTATTGTTTAAAGGAAATTCAAAAAGTTTAAAAAAATTATAAATGGTTTATTTGAAGTCTTCGATTTTTATCATCATTCATTGTGCAACATCCATGGGGGAGACATGACCTACCGAATTAGACGTTGCCAAGTATTTCTAAACCTAAGGTCTTGTTCTAAAGGAATTATTTAAATGAAATTCAAAAAGTTTAAAAAATTTATAAACAATTTACTTGGGTTCTTCTATTTGTATCATCATTATTGGCACGGCAGTCCTAGGTGAGACATGGCCTATCGAATAATACATTGCGAAGTATTTCTAAACCTGGTCAAATTATTAATTTTTTTTTTGTTTGTTTTTGTTTTAACAGTAAAACTTGTTTAACTGTAAAACTTTTTTCTTGATATAATGTGTGATTTTAATAAATTTCTTAATTTATATTCAATAATCCATCATTAATCCACCATTTCAGAAAGAATTTCATTACTTGTATTAGACTTTGATCAAAGGTAAGTGAAATCTGATGCTGTTTCAAATTTATAATATATAATTAGGTTCAAAGTTGATATTTCTGATTAGAGGAATATTTATTTTTTATATTGATTGATAGTAAATCTTTTTATTTGTTTTGTTAAATTATACGAAAAAGCAATAATAGTAAAAATTGCAATAATTTACATTTTACAAAATATTTCATCAATTAAATCCAAAGCAGTTTTTTAAATATTTAGCATGTTAATATTTAAAAATAACGCAAATATTTTTATCTGACTTCAAGAAAAAAATATATAACAAAAAATCAAAATGTAAATATAATTTTAAGCATACCTAATGAAGAAGAAATTATCCACAAGAAGTGAAGCATTCGTTATGGTATTAAATGCAAATTGACTGGTTAATTCGATGGTGATTTGAAGATACTCTAAATAAAATATAATATAACATATATATAAATTATAAATATACAAAAAAAATATATAAATTACAAATATACAAAAAAAAAAATTTCAACTACAAAAAAATCACTGATATTTAAAAAGAAAAGCAAAAATTTTAGATTAATAAATCTATACTTATAAGCCACCCTTTAACTTCTTTTGGTTTTATAACTCTATTTAAATAAAGACAATGTTATGAGTGTTCTCTAGAGATTTAAAAACTACTCGGGCGATTTGCAAAATTTCACAGCTTCTTCTTGTTGGTGCCAGGAGTGTTTAAAGAGTTGTTTGAACGAAATTCTATAGGTAGAGCTGCTGTTTTTACTTTATTAATTGAATATTGGATTTTTTCACATTTTGAACTCTTCAAAAAAAAGAATTTTGTCCTGAGAAATTGAATACAAAAATTTAATGAGCGAGACGTTACGATTTTGGGTTTCCATCTGCAACCAAATAATTTAGCAAGCAGAAGAAGTAGAAAAAATAACAAAACCAAAATAGCAATGAAAAAGAAAAAAATTAATAATCACACGCAATTCAATTTATGATATTTTTATACAATTTTTATTGAACTGTTTGATTCAACTGATATACAATTTTGATTGCATTTATTCAGTTCATTCAGATTTAGCAATAAGGAAGCATTACAGGGGTTATTAATTCTTAAAAAAAATCTATTTATTATAATTTATATATGCTTCATTAGTGATGATAGTAATCCTCATTTAAACAATAATTTTTTTAAAAATGTGAACAATAAATTTGTTATTTAACTAATAAATAAATTTTGTGTTTTAGTATTTCCAATTATTTTCATTACTCCAGTATAAATCAATCCAGGATATAATCTATTCATTCCAAAAGTGAGTAAATTGTTCAATAAATACTTCATAAACGAAACACTTGTGCTAGATTCATTGCCTATTCTTAGCATGAGAATCAACGAGTTCAATTCGTTCCGGTGATGCGCTTTAATTACTGTTTCGAAAAGCGAATTGATTCAGAGGAGATAATGACAGAATGTTATTTCGATTCAGTCGTTTGATTCGGTTGTCGTTGTGAATAATCCTCAGTGACCTACAGTGCGGGACGGACATCCCATGAGTATTCTACTCAAGGATGGAGGCAAAGGGGCAGCTTCTGTTGTGATGGAGCGCCCGTAGCTAGAAATCTCACTTGATTCTGTGTCGCTGAAGATAGAGGACAGTGCGCTCCGGGAGAACATATAGGAGAAACTACCTGCATTAGCGTATCATATGAGATAAAACCCAGAAAACTCCCACTAGGTAGTCCGACTAACGAGGTAAGATGCTGAATATCGCAAACACCATCGAGTCACCTCGCTTTTTGAAATAATGTCAACAACAAAGCCGCCAGCAGATTGAAACCTAACTCTAACGCTCACCAGCGACGCACGATCCGCAATTGCTAATCCTTAAGATAGAAAAGATAGCTTTTGGTTTGTTTTTCTAATCTGACATCCGGCCGAGTTAAAAAAACTCGTACAATACCCATCAGGCTCCAACTATATTTTAATAAAATAGGAAATTTGAATTTCCGAAATTGAAAGTTTTCCAAATCCTTTCTAAAAAAAGAAAATATTTCTCCAATAATAAATAATTTTCATTATGATATAAAAACATTTATAGAAAATAAAAAGCTTTAGCAATAGCATCTAGTTCAGAATTCTGAGTACTTACTGAGAACTTTGAAATCTAAATGATAGTAGGTGTGTCCGAAAATGATCCAGCACATGGAGAAAAACCGGATCCCATGCAGGATACTCAGAGTGTCGGAACCTGATTCGAGATCCATTAAAACTTTCCAGTTGGATATCACAGAAAAGGACAACACGCACTTGGTACTGTATCCTTGAAGAAAATGTATATCCTTAATCAAATTTTAATTCTCCATATATTAATCATTTAATTATTGGTTATATATTCACTATCTTAATTATTATTTATCGATTAATTTTTTTTTAGTGTCAATAATAAAATAAAACTGAAACTTCTAATGTTAAACAAATGTTTGATTGTCTTTAATTTTTAAAGAGAAATAAATAAATATGAATATAAATTTACTTATGTATTTCTAAGTAATTATAAATAGCCTGCTATGCATGGAGAAAAGGCTGATATGAGCAAACGTGTTTTACATATGAATTTTCATTTCAAATATTGTGAAAATTTCAAAAATATAATATGTAAATTCATTTTTTTTTTTCAAAAATTAAAAAATTATATTTTTCTTATACCATAAGATATAAAAAAAAGTTGTATTATTCTTAGAAAGATAGTATTTTTCTTAGACTTCTCTTAATTTTTCTAATAGATATATTATTATTATTATTAGATATATTATTATTATTATTATTATTATTAGATATATTATTATTATTATTATTATTATTATTAGATATATATTATTATTATTATTATTATTATGATTATTAGATATACTATTAATTAGTGCATTGATTATTGATGCTAATAAGAAGAAATTAAGAAATTTAAATCTAAAATAAGAAATTTAAAATCATTAAATTACATTTGAGAATATCTTCCGTAAAATAATAAAATACGATAGCATTTTACTGAACTAAAAATGCATATTTTGCAGTTAATAGTGATATTAAATAAGATAAAAAGTATATTATATAAATAATATTACATCAAATTGATATTACATTACAAATTTCACCATACGTTATTTTTTATTTATTAAATATTCCTAAAATTTTTTAATTATTAATTAAAATATTTTTATTAATTTATTTATATATTAATATTTAAAATTTTTTGCAGCTAGCAATTATTAATAAAAGCATTCCACAATTTCTACTCATAAATAAATAATTTAATTTTTATATTCAATTATTATAAATCCTGAACCATTTCAATCAATGAATTAAATGAGAATGTTCACATTTAAACAGATCCCCTGTTAAACATATTTACTTGTAAATTGGAAATGGAATTAATATAACAAAAAATTATGGCATATGAACATAAAACGGTAGCAAATAAGTAAAATGGTATGGTATGATAAGAAATGGTGTGGTAGCAAAAAAGTAATCCTTTATACCAATTGACAATTTCAAACAAAAATTATTTTTTAAAATTACTAAGAGGATTTCACAAATTTATTTACAATTACTAAAATTACAAGATTTTTAAAATAACATAACAAAATAATAAAAGAGCTTTCTTTGAAATACTTATTACTATTGAACACTTATAATCGTAATATTTTTGTTAATCTAAACAGTTGTTTGTCAATAACAAAAGAAATTTTCGATTAATTTTTACAAACCATAATGAGTTACTTAACCTTTCATTAAACTGTCTTGGTTATAATTACCATTTATTAAAATTTTCTACAAAAAGAAATAAAGAAATCTTGTAGGCGTTTTTTATCATATTATTTATTCACTTTACACTGCTGCAACACAAAAATGTCGTTTTCTCTTTTATGGTGCCGTAGCCCATAAAATGACCTTGATTAAACTTGTTCTCACGTTCAGCCCTGCGCTTTTAAGTGCCTGGTTTATGTTATTCAATTAAAATTCCAATCATGCTATTGTCAGCGTACAACAATCCCTTCATTTTAGAAACTGAATAATATTTATTTCTGCTAGATTTTATATTAAAATAATTATAGAATTCCACTCCAAAAGTATTTATAATGACCTCTCTAAAGTGAAATAAACAAATTCATTTCGAAAATACGTGTTAATTTAATAATTATAAGACAGCATGTTTTTTTTCCTTTCTAATGCAGCTGGCAAACACAGACATGGATGTCTTGAGGCAAGTGCTGCACAGACGTACTCACTTCGCATTACCCAGGGGGCGCGTGTAACTAGAAGATAAGCTATGGACGCGGGGTAACAATGCCCCCGCAACGCTCTACGATCCTATTAGACCAGGACCTACTTTTTAAAGTGGATTCCGAACCACTACAAACAACCATGGCACCACCGGGACTCGAACCCGAAACCTGTGGTACCGAGCGCCAGAGCGCTGGTCACTCGGCCATTCAGGCCCTATAAGACAGAGTGTATTTGAGTTGATTTTTAAGAGGATTTATAATGTGGAAATATTCAGGTTTTCGCTGAAATATATGATTTGTTTGACATTTATAATAGAAAATCTGTTATGGCAGAGTATTTGATTGAAATAATATTCCATGATGTAGAATATAATGATAAATTATAGAATTTTCGAAAATATCACTACTAAATTTAAGAAATATAAAAAAGGTATTTAATTAGTCTAACTTCTGAATTGTAATAATAACTGATATGAATCTTTCATTTAAATAACTGATATGAATTCTGCCATTTCAAATTTTCAGCACACATATTATAACCTAAAATAAATTTCGTTAATTATAAAATTATATAAATACAACAAATTAATTTTTAAAATTTTTAAATCAATTGTTATTTTACTTAAAAAATTATTTTAAATATTTTTAAGCATAACTATAAAGTACCTCTAACTGGCTGTTCAGATTTTGACTGTCTTCCCATATAATTCAAAAAAATGTCAGTTATAGTACCACAGGAGACTAGGACTACCAAAATTGTCAGCACACAGCTGTAAACAAAGAATATATTCGTCATAAACATGTACTCATTTAACAATGATCATATTTGTAAATTCCTTAAAGAATTTGACATTTGAGATTTACTATTGATGAAAATAACATAATATGGTGTATTGACATAGTAACATAATGTACCATAATGATATCTTAGTTACTTTTCATTACCAAAAAATTAATAAACAACTATCACATACTAAAGTGAATTGATAAGATTAATAGTAATGCTAATAATTTCTTTTGCAAAAACAAAAAAAACTATGTAGCTTTCATTTAACTAGCTAAGCAATATACAAATCGCATAGATAACATCAGGTTAAGTAAAATAGTATTGAATTATTTCGATATATTTATAAAAGAAGAAACTTTCTAATATATTTCAATGAAATTTTAATGGAATTTTTTCTCAATACATACATATGAAAAATTCTAGAAAAAATTGTTATAAATATTTAATTTTTTTTAATGATTATTATAATCTAATACAATGTGTTTAAAATGTAATGCAGATCAATTATTCTGTCCATAAAATTTGTTAATTTGCACTTCTTGGATTTCTGAATGATTTTAAATAAATTCTGGATAAAAATCAGTCACATTTTACTATGCTATATTATTTATATTTATCATGAGGGAAACGATATATTAGAGAGTTTTTGCATGCCGTATTTCGGACGTCCGTTAGTTTTTTCTCCCTAGCGCGCATGCTCATAGGAAATTGCGCATGCGTATCTGTAATAGTGTTTCCTATGAGCATGCGCGCTAGGGAGAAAAAGCTAACGGACGTCCGAAATACGGTATGCAAAAACTCTCTATTATTTACTAACTGCTTTACTACTTAAATGACTTTATGATAAAAACATTCTCTACGCTATATGATGATAAATGATTTAAGTCCAAAAACCTGGAATTTGTAAGAAACATGCGCAATTCGAGATTATTTTTTTTACTTCAAATATAGTCGAAAGGTTGTACATTCCTGCTTTAGAATAAATTGCGGAAGGTAGAAAAAGAATATAGTGAATAGTACTTACATCATAGGAATCTGATAATTTTCAATAACTAATTCTTGTTTCGTTTCACAACTAGGAACAGTGACATTGACAGGAAAAACTCTCTTTGTCACTAGAAAAAAAATGGTGCTGTTCAGTTTAAAGTTTTTTTTTGTTTTTTTTATCCAATGGCAAGGCAAGTACAAGAAGAATAAAAATAGTAATAATAACAAAAATATCAAGGGAAAAAAGTACAAAAGAATAAACGTCCAAAAAATGCAAAGATGACCGAAGTCATTGCCTTAAGAGTTCTCTCGCACGCCAGTAAAGCGCTGTCTCCGAGTCGCCGTCAAGTACCGCACATCGTTGGAGGTGGTCTCTGTTCATTGGGTCTGTTGAACCACATAAGGGGCAACCAGGATTCGAAAAAATTTTAATGCAATGGAGATGTTCTGCAAGACAGTCGTGGCCAGTCAGAAGTCGGAACTGGGCGACAGCATGCCGTCGCGGATTGCTGGGTATTGCTAAAAGATCTTCAGCCCTCCAACGCTTTGACTTAATCCCATCTTGAATTTGTACCTTGTGGTTTTTAGTCATTATTTGTTTGATATAAAGTTTTATAGAATGGAGTGACAGGGACGAGGATCTCATTTGAAGTAGTTTTGGGTCTCTTTTTGCTAGACAATCTGCTTGTTCGTTCCCAAAAAGGCCACAGTGGCCAGGTATCCACTGAAGTACCACCCGTTTCATTTTTAAAGTCAGTTCCCGCAAATGATTTTGACACTGGGAGATTTCCTCTGTTGAAGGTGCCTTGGTGGAACTAATAGCCTGAATTGCGGCTTGTGAATCAGACAAAATAACCACTCTATTGAATCTATCCTCAAAAATTAGTAAATACTTCAAAGCAATTCGGATAACCTCCCCTTCTCCATCAAAAGATGTTCGATATTTCCCAGCTGAAGCGTAGAAGGAGAATAAGTTCGAAAATACTCCTGAACTTGCAGTAATGAGATTTTCACAAAAGGAGCCATCTGTGTATACGTGCAACCATTCAGATTCTGGGTATCTTGTATCAGTTTAAAGTACATCAATGAAAAGTATTATGATGCTTTACAGTTCCTAAATGCCTTTTTAAATTTAATGCTTGTTAATAGTTAAATATATAAACTTTACAGATATTAAATTCATTGTGGATATTTTAATAAGGATTAGAACGTTTTTTAGTTAAAATAATATAGCTATCGCACTAATTATCTTTTTGCTTCTTATGAACGAACTTATCTCGAACAGCATATGAACGTATTCAAATTAAACAAGTGTTCTTGGCCATAATGCTTATGTTATTTCAATGTAAGTACTTCGAATTTGGAACAAATTCAACGATTCACGGGAATGATTCATCTGAATGAGCTCAGCTGGAGAATTAACAAGTTTCTAATTGTTATTTGCTAAAACCTAATAAGATATTTGGAAATTAAAATAAAAAAATGTTTTTTACCCATCACAGAAATGTTGTATATGTCCTCCCTGGAACAATCTGAAGGAACACAAACTCCAATTCTAAATGGAAACATGTAGAACAAATGAAGATACTTTGTAAATTCTCCCATCATCTGAAAATAAGCAAAATGTAAAGTGATTCGTTAAAAATTAATATTTATTTTGGTTAAAAATGGATTGTCAAAAAAACACAGATTAATCTAAAAGTTATTTATATTGGGAATAAAAAGAAACTATTCTGTTAATTTAAAAAAAACTGTTAAGTAATTATTCTTACTGTGATACATTCACAGAATCTTAAATCATAATATTGCTTTATTTTTGGTTATAAGTAAAAGTAGAACCTATTAAATTGTTGTTTTACTATTTGTAGATGTTTTATAAAAATCAAACAAGTGGTCTTGTTGTAATGTTCACGTTCTTGCTCTATAAGCGCTGTGCATTCGGAAAGATTTCAACGAATAAAAAAAAACTTTGTAAATATATGAAAATATTATTAGGATCACTAATATTTAGAAGAAATGAAATTAGCATGTGGTCAGTATTTAAATTACATTAAATTTATTAATCTTGATTATAAATAAATTATGAATTATTTTTCCTCAATTCAGATTGATTTTTGTAATGTCGTCGAAAATCACAGATTCTTACAGATTAGTCGGATTCGACTACATTTACTGAGTCCGTTTCTGTATTGAAGAAAACTAGTTTTTAATATTTTGTTTTTTAAATAAATTTCTGGAAGTATGCCATATTTCAGAAGCTTAATCTTGTTCACGGAGAGGTCAAGGATTCACAATTGTTGAGTACGATTTACAATTATTCGCTTTTATGAACACATATTTCTGATGAACAAAAGTCAAAAAGCAAACAAGTGATCTTGTTCGTAATTTCACATTTTTCCACTATAAGAACTGCGCATTCGGAAAGATTTCAACTAATCAAAAAAATATACGTTAATTATACGGAAATATTATTAGAATCACTAATATTTAAAAGAGGCGTAATTAGTCATGGGGACAATATTTAAAATATATAATATTATTTATTCTTAATTATAAATAAATTGTGAAATCTTGCAAAAAATATTTTTCAACAATTCGCATTAATGTTTCTGTAACATCTTCTATAACTTACCCAAAAATCACAGATTCTTACAGATTATTCGTATTCGATTACATTTACAAATCCGTCCAGTATTTAAGAAAAACAGTATTTTTCATATTTTGTTTTTAAACAAATTTCTGAAAGTACGCCATATTTCAAAAGTTTAATCTTGTTCACAATGTGCAAAGGTCAATTTCTTTTAATTTTTTTATTAATTTCTGTCTTAATTTTTAATTTCTATTTATTAAGCTCAAATTTTTATAATTTTACTATACTTTTATTTATTTATTTATTTATTTTTGTTCTTCATTTTAAAAGTTTAATTTTTATTTCTTCCCCTGAGTAAGGTACCCCTTCTCAATTATTTCCTTTTATGCAATAGCCTTCTTGGAATAAATTTTAATTTTAATTCTCTAATTCTTTAAGCAGAGGTACGGAGATATTTTTCTCTAGGCACTCTAAAAACAAAATATTTGCCCTTTGTTCACAAAGAGGTCAAGGATTCACATTTGTTGAGTACGATTTACAATTATTCTCCTTTACTATCATTTATCTATGATGAGCAAAAGTCAAAAAAGCAAATTTGAGAAGCAGGTAAATATAGCAGAAAAATATGTGAAGAAAATTCATTTTCTTAATTTTTTTTATTTAAGTTATTTACTTGCAGAGTTATAATTAATAATTTAGATATGATAAAGAAATTGCAATGATAAAAGTTATACATTTTTACATCGTTTAAAGAAGTTGAAATCTAATTTATGAAAATATTTAAAACAACAAACGATTCAGGATTGTAATAAATACTTTATTTGGGCAAGAGTCGATTTGTGATGGAAACATTCTAAATCCCCTTATCCAGTTAATGCATTATATAATTTAAATATATTTTGCGTAAATTTGTTTATTTGAAATCTTTTTAATTTATTTAACAATCAAATTATAAATTTTATAAAACAGAATTAAGACCAAATAAAAATTAAGAAAGTTCGCAACATAAGATATTTAATTTATATCATTGGGCGTGGAACACAACTTTATAGTATATTAGTCAGTGTTATACATCAGTTAGTTCTTTTTGTATATCAGTCAGTGTTGAATATCAGTTAGTGTTGCATATGAGTTAGTTTTTGTTGTATATCAGTCAGAGTTGCATATCAGTTAGTTCTTTGTAGTATATCAGTCAGTGTTGCATATTAGTTAGTTCTTTTAGTATATCAATTATTGTTGTATATGTTAGTTCTTTGTAGTATATCAGTTACAGTAGTATATTAGTTCTCTGTAGCATATCAGTCAGTGTTGCATATCAGTTAGTTCTTTGTAGTATACCAGTCAGTGTTGCATATCAGTTAGTTCTTTATAGTATATCAATTATTGTAGTATATGTTAGTTCTTTGTAGTATATCAGTTAGTGTAGTATATCAGTTAGAGTAGTATATTAGTTCTCTGTAGTATATCAGTAAGTGTTGCATATGAGTTAGTTTTTGTTGTATATCAGTCAGTGTTGCATATCAGTTAGTTCTTTGTAGTATATCAGTCAGTGTTGCATATCAGTTAGTTCTTTGTAGTATATCAGTCAGTGTTGCATATCAGTTAGTTCTTTGTAGTATATCAGTTAGTGTTGCATATCAGTTAGTTCTGTAGTATATCAGTTAGTGTTGCATATCAGTTAGTTCTTTGTAGTATATCAGTCAGTGTTCATATCAGTTAGTTCTTTATAGTATATCAATTATTGTATATGTTAGTTCTTTGTAGTATATCAGTTAGTGTAATATATCAGTTAGAGTAGTATATTAGTTATCTGTAGTATATCAGTAAGTGTTGCATATCAGTTAGTTTTTGTTGTATATCAGTCAGTGTTGCATATCAGTTAGTTCTTTGTAGTATATCAGTTAGTGTTGCATATCAGTTAGTTCTTTGTAGTATATCAGTTAGTGTTGCATATCAGTTAGTTCTTTGTAGTATATCAGTCAGTGTTTCATATCAGTTAGTTCTTTGTAGTATATCAGTCAGTGTTTCATATTAGTTAGTTCTTTATACTATATATCAATTATTGTTGTATATGTTAGTTCTTTGTAGTATATCAGTTAGTGTAGTATATCAGTTAGAGTAGTATATTAGTTCTCTGTAGTATATCAGTAAGTGTTGCATATGAGTTAGTTTTTGTTGTATATCAGTCAGTGTTGCATATCAGTGAGTTATTTGTAGTATATCAGTTAGTGTTGCATATCAGTTAGTTCTCTGTAGTATATCAGTTAGTGTTGCATATCAGTTAGTTCTTTGTAGTATATCAGTCAGTGTTCATATCAGTTAGTTCTTTATAGTATATCAATTATTGTTGTATATGTTAGTTCTTTGTGGTATATCAGTTAGTGTAGTATATCAGTTAGAGTAGTATATTAGTTATCTGTAGTATATCAGTAAGTGTTGCATATCAGTTAGTTTTGTTGTATATCAGTTAGTGTTGCATATCAGTTAGTTCTTTGTAGTATATCAGTCAGTGTTTCATATTAGTTACTTCGTTATACTATATATCAATTATTGTTGTATATGTTAGTTCTTTGTAGTATATCAGTTACTGTAGTATATGTTAGTTCTTTGTAGTATATCAGTTAGTGTAGTATATCAGTTAGAGTAGTATATTAGTTCTCTGTAGTATATCAGTTAGTGTTGCATATGAGTTAGTTTTTGTTGTATATCAGTCAATGTTGCATATCAGTTAGTTCTTTGTAGTATATCAGTAGGGTTGCATATCAGTTAGTTCTTTGTAGTATATCAGTCAGTGTTGCATATCAGTTAGTTCTTTGTAGTATATCAGTCAGTGTTGCATATTAGTTAGTTCTTTATAGTATATCAATTATTGTTGTATATGTTAGTTCTTTGTAGTATATCAGTTAGAATAGTATATTAGTTCTCTGTAGTATATCAGTAAGTGTTGTATATCAGTTAGTTCTTTGTAGTATATCAGTTAGTGTTGCATATCAGTTAGTTCTTTGTAGTATATCAGTCAGTGTTGCATATCAGTTAGTTCTTTATAGTATATCAATTATTGTTGTATATGTCAGTTCTTTGTAGTATATCAGTTAGTGTAGTATATTAGTTAGAATAGTATATTAGTTCTCTGTAGTATATCAGTAAGTGTTGTATATCAGTTAGTTCTTTGTAGTATATCAGTTAGTGTTGCATATCAGTTAGTTCTTTGTAGTATATCAGTCAGTGTTGCATATCAGTTAGTTCTTTGTAGTATATCAGTCAGTGTTGCATATTAGTTAGTTATTTATAGTATATCAATTATTGTTGTATATGTTAGTTCTTTGTAGTATATCAGTTAGTGTAGTATATCAGTTAGAGTAGTATATTAGTTCTCTGTAGTATATCAGTAAGTGTTGTATATCAGTTAGTGTTGCATATCAGTTAGTTCTTTGTAGTATATCAGTCAGTGTTGCCTATCAGTTAGTTCTTTATAGTATATCAATTATTGTTGTATATCAGTTAGTGTTGCATATCAGTTAGTTCTTTGTAGTATATCAGTCAGTGTTGCATATCAGTTAGTTCTTTATAGTATATCAATTATTGTTGTATTTGTTAGTTCTTTGTAGTATATCATTTAGTGTAGTATATCAGTTAGAATAGTATATTAGTTCTCTGTAGTATATCAGTAAGTTTTGTATATCAGCTAGTTCTTTGCAGTATATCAGTTAGTTCTTTGTAGTATATCAGTCAGTGTTGCATATCAGTTAGTTCTTTGTAGTATATCAGTCAGTGTTGCATATTAGTTAGTTCTTTATAGTATATCAATTATTGTTGTATATGTTAGTTCTTTATAGTATATCAGTTAGTGTAGTATATCAGTTAGAGTAGTATAATAGTTCTCTGTAGTATATCAGTTAGTGTTGCATATGAGTTAGTTCTTTGTAGTATATCAGTCAGTGTTGCATATCAGTTAGTTCTTTATAGTATATAAATTACTGTTGTATATGTTAGTTCTTTGTAGTATATCAGTTAGTGTAGTATATCAGTTAGAATAGTATATTAGTTCTCTGTAGTATATCAGTAAGTGTTGCATATCAGTTAGTTATTTATAGTATATCAATTATTGTTGTATATGTTAGTTCTTTGTAGTATATCAGTTAGTGTAGTATATCAGTTAGAATAGTATATCAGTTCTCTGTAGTATATCAGTAAGTGTTGTATATCAGTTAGTTCTTTGTAGTATATCAGTTAGTGTTGCATATCAGTTAGTTCTTTGTAGTATATCAGTCAGTGTTGCATATCAGTTAGTTCTTTGTAGTATATCAGTCAGTGTTGCATATTAGTTAGTTCTTTATAATATATCAATTATTGTTGTATATGTTAGTTCTTTGTAGTATATCAGTTAGTGTAGTATATCAGTTAGAGTAGTATATTAGTTCTCTGTAGTATATCAGTAAGTGTTGTATATCAGTTAGTGTTGCATATCAGTTAGTTCTTTGTAGTATATCAGTCAGTGTTGCCTATCAGTTAGTTCTTTATAGTATATTAATTATTGTTGTATTTGTTAGTTCTTTGTAGTATATCAGTTAGTGTAGTATATCAGTTAGAGTAGTATATTAGTTCTCTGTAGTATATCAGTAAGTGTTGTATATCAGTTAGTTCTTTGTATTATATCAGTTAGTTCTTTGTATTATATCAGTTAGTTCTTTGTAGTATATCAGTTAGTTCTTTGTAGTATATCAATTAGTTCTTTGTAGTATATCAGTTAGTGTTGCATATCAGTTAGTTCTTTGTAGTATATCAGTCAGTGTTGCATATCAGTTAGTTCTTTGTAGTATATCAGTCAGTGTTGCATATTAGTTAGTTCTTTGTAGTATATCAGTTAGTGTTGCATATCAGTTAGTTCTTTGTAGTATATCAGTCAGTGTTGCATATCAGTTAGTTCTTTATAGTATATCAATTATTGTTGTATTTGTTAGTTCTTTGTAGTATATCAGTTAGAGTAGTATATTAGTTCTCTGTAGTATATCAGTAAGTGTTGTATATCAGTTAGTTCTTTGTAGTATATCAGTTAGTTCTTTGTAGTATATAAGTTAGTTCTTTGTAGTATATTAGTTAGTTCTTTGTAGTATATCAGTTAGTTCTTTGTAGTATATCAGTTAGTTTTGTATATCAATTAGTTCTTTGCAGTATATCTATTTACGTATAAATAAGTGGATAAAACATAAATACTCTCATATGTACCAAACATTAATTTGAATTCAATTTTTCAATATCTTACACACATCCATCTATGTTTTAAAAATTGCCTATCCTCATTGCGTAAAAAAAAAAAAGAAAAGACAAAAATATATTTCCGATCACGATCTTTTCAAAGCTTAAATTATCAAGGTTTCTAATTTATGAAGTAAACCTTATTTCGACTAAATAGTATGATTCTGTAAAATCATACTAATCAAATAAGGGGAAATCTTACAAAACTGGTTGGAAATTATCTATGGCGCATCAATGTTATGTGTCAATCTGTGGCATTCACTAGGAATGTTCTTTATTGAAAGAAATAAAACGCCTAACAGGTGCCCGGATGTATGCCACACACTCTGCTAGAGAACATTGACTTCTTAGTGAATAGCATTTTTTGATTTGATTGACAAGGAAAGAAAGCAGGTATGCATTTGCTTGGACGCGTGCTCATGTCAAAACTAGTTAGAATTCTATATGACTGTCAAGCTCTATATTTTCCATGGTAATAAAAGTAAAGAAAAGAGATTTTTTGTATCAGAAAATTTGATTTCGATATTTCCGTCATATCTTTTGTAAGCTGTAGTTTCATTTTCGTAGTAGCATATAATTTCTTCAGATAACATTTAACGGTATATTTCCGGCTAATTTTTAACGACACAGTTTGTTTTCTTCTTTTATTTTATCTTGTATTGATATTCTATTATTTTAGGGTTCATAATTTAAATTTTTAGTAATATTTAAATTATGTAATATTTTAGTAATACTTTTAATTTTTAAACACCTTTTTACATTTACCTTAAAATGACGAAATGTATAATAGTAGAATTCTACTTTCAATGTTAAGTTAATGTACAAAAAATTGGAATTTTCTTTTTTTTTTAATATTTGTGTTTCATTTTCGTATCCCAAGGGAAGCTTACCAAAAAGAAATTGCCGTTTGGAAGACCTTTTGGTATAACTTGCCCTGCATTTGTGCGTCCTGATTATCAATATGAGACGCTTATATACACATATCACAATCGCCATCAAGTCTATCCACTTTTGAAATCTGTAATTGCAACAACATCGACAGTAAATTCGGTTGGTCTTCCTACGTAAGTTACCACTACGTCATGGATTGGGCAAACTCGACTATTAGAAAAAAAAATTAATTTTTCATAATATTTTTTTTTGTTTTAATGCAGCTGGCAAACACTTAGACAATTGTCTTCGATGCTTTACGGCATGTTTCTCCCTTAGCACTACCCAGGAGGTGCGTGTAGCTTGAAGATAAGCTACGGACGCGGAGTAGCAATACCCCCGCAACGCTCTACTATCATGTTAGACCGAGACCTACGGTTTAAAGTGGATTCCGAACCACTACAAACATCCATGGCACCGCTGGGACTCGAACCCGAAAACTGTGGTAAAAAAGTATCATTATCCTAAATTTTAAATTATTTTCACATCAATGGCATTCACATATTTTTATTTATTTACAGTTCTATTTAATATTTTTTTTCTTTAGTAGATATTCTTTATTAAAATAACCAGCCAAATTTACTCAAGCCCAAAATGGCTAAATGTAATATAACTTTTTAATGAATAATTAATTTGTACCGTAAAAATTAATTTAATACATTTGCATGAAGTATTCACAATTTTTTTAATTAAAAAAATGCAACATGTCTGATACATCTTGATTTCAGTCTGTTTTTCACGAAAATAATTTCCTCTAAAATTTTAAAGCAAGTATTTTATGAAAATCATAGCCTTTTTTTGCAAACTGAACACAAGAAAATAAAAAAAAATTTCTAATATATTTTTAATTAAAATATTTTATAAGAGATTGTTTCATATTTGCAAGGTAATAAACAAATCACTTACAAAATTTCTATAATCAACATGACAAGTAATGAAATGATAATTATTTTTTATTTAAAAAAAAAACTGCTCCTTCCAGATTGCTGAGTATTAAGATTGGAAATGACAAACATGTAAATCAAGGACACTACAATGCCTACGTAATTTTGATCGAATTTTACAGAAGCGATAAACAAGATGGAGTTGAAGAACGACGAGAACCTTTCAGCCATAAACATTATTTTCTCGAAATTTCTATCTAGGAGATAATTTTGTAAAGGTTTCGCAATTTTTTTTTTTTTTTATCATTTTCAACACTTGGACAATAGGAGATTTTTAAATGCTTTATCCAGTTTTCTTCAAACATTATGAATTAAATCTTCGATAAATAATTTAATAATATTTTTTTTCGATAAATAATTGAATAAATTCTAACAATTTTAAGGTTCCTAAAACACAATTTTGAGACAAGCATAAATCTGGATAAATTTAATAACTGCAATAATTCTAATTGACTTTATAAATATCGAATTGTATAAATGTGATTGAGCTCACAAACTAATAATAAGCAAAGAGATACCAAAATAATTTACTCTACCATTAAGAGCAAGATAAAATGTCACTATATATTCGGACTTTTACATATTTTTTGTCCATAATTAAGGAAGAAAGGCCGTTGTCTTTTGTGTATTTGTTTGTCCGTGTGTCTTTTAGGTATTTTGGAATTTCAAATATTTGGATGAGCCTTAAATGTTTTGCCTTTGATATTTTTCACAACTTTATCAAGCAAAGAAATATTCTGAAGTCTAACTATAGAAAAATTATTACTGAAGAAAGTATGAAAGGATCAAAATAAAGTTTTTAGCAATTATTGCTTTTTTGAGTTACTTATGACTTTAATTAATCTCACATATCATGTTGTAAAAACAAAAAACAATTTAAATTTATGTAATGAAAAACAATGAAGTACAGTAACCAAGCTTCCTCTTACCCACTGGCAAGAGCGCCCACTGTGGCGTTCAAGAGAAATGTTCAGTTGGCCTACAGACTCTCACCAGAAAATGAAGTATATTTCGTGCACCCTGCGAGTAACCGATTATCGGCTTAGAAGTGGAGCTCTTTCACGAATTTATAACTGTCTATCTTTAAATGTGTTAAATAGTGTATGTCTCTAATTGTACGTGTGTAGTGTTTTTCCGTGTGTCAATAAAGTTGTGAGTTCTCCAATCCGTGGCTCAAGTATCTCAACATAACCACACCCAGTTAGAATCTGGTTGCCAAACCTGCACAATACAGTACTTTTCTATTTCTAAAATGCAATTTAAAGGACTGTTTAAAGTATTACTTACCCCAGTATCATTTTCGAATCGTTTAAATGCGTCCAGTCTTCTGTTTAAAGCATAAAACCTCGGCTTTGGAGGAAGCGGAGGCCAAGCTTCAATTGTGCAGTACTGTCCACGTACATCTTTGTTCGGAGCAACTGTCTCAACACACTGGTCGTAAGAACCGAAAGAAGCTACAGTTCCAGTCAAGATCCCATTGATCATCTTGGCAGATGCATCAGCCACTGAAAATAATTGATAGTAAATTAAGGTTTTTTTTCGAAATTTTTCTTTAAAAAAAAAGGAAAAGTTTTTAAAAACTAAAGGATTTTATATTTATTAACTTGATTTTCAAAACAATTTTTTAAAGTTATTTTTAAATAATTATACCTCGTCATTCAAATAAATACTAAACATTAAAACAGAATGTATTGATAGGTTAAATTACCGAAAGATATCTATTTTTTTTTATGATGTGGCCTAATTTCCGATTTTTATTATAATTTGAAAACGAAAAAAGTGGAAATGTTATCTGATAAATTATTAAAACTTTTGTTTAGCTAATAAATCAATTACTTTATTGGCGGATTTTTAAAATGTCTTTAATAAGGTCAACTCTACACTTCTTTAATAACAAGGATTCATGATGCCAAAATTAGTAGTTCGACTATAATAGAGAAATCATAATCAAAATTCAGTACAATGTCAGAATTTTGATCTTTCTTTAACTTTTAGAACACATTTTCAGTAAAAAAAATTTAAAGGAAAATTAATTAAACATAGAAATGTGGTATTCATAAAGTTTTTTTTCTTTTTTATTTCTGTTGACAAAAGAAAATGACAATATCTTACGAGTCAAAACAGTGTAAAGCACACACAAGAAAAAAGAAAACAATAAGAGTAAAAAGTCAATGTCTCATCCGCAAAATTCTAGCTCTCCAATATTTTTTCACCTCGGAATCCCCATGCAAAGCCGGTTAACCTGCTATATGGTGCCTGTCCATGATCTCAGAGAGCAATTTGGGCTATCAAAGAAGCCAATGCGGTGCAGATGGCTGGTAGGCAGCCCTAGGGTCCGACTGCAAAAATTACCTTGTTGTTAAGTTACTGAAGCCACACAGATAGCCATTGGTATTCAGAAAGTTATTCATTGTGTAGTAGATTAATTTTAAAAGTTTAAAATGTTCAGAATTTAAAAGTTACGAAAAGTTCAAAAATTTACATGCTTTAGATAGATTTGTCTAATCTATATTCTTTATTTTTTTAATTCCCCAATATTACCATTAGGAAGGCTTTACTTAATAAATCAACTTATATTCTCAAATGACCAAAAAAATTTTCTTTCGTTATGGATGAAATTAAACTGTCAAAAACAAATTTAAAACAACATATTAAGTATTATCAAAATATTATCAACATTTACTGGTTTTGAAGTTATAAATAACAATTATAAGAAGTTTTTTTTATATGAATACAATTAGGCATTAGGAGCAGAGGCGCCTATATAAAGTCATAATAATAATTGTTAGATTAATATATCATTTATGCGATGGTTTAAAATGCTTTTTAAGTTAATATTTTAGTGTGATAGGAAAGTATATTATTTATTTCGATAGAATAAAAAAAATTCAAAAAATATATTACAGTTAATTTTACAGTAAAGAATAAATCTGCATTGACAAAATAAAAAAATGACGCAACTCAAAAACTTTTAAATTTACAGCAGAAAGAAAAAAAAGGTAAAGACTCATCTAACTATTTTTTTTTTTTTTTTTTTTTGCATTTTAAATTTTAATAAATAACACAAAATCTTTTAATTAAAGCAATTAAATAAAAATAGGAATCTGTCGAGTTATGCCATTTTCTCGTAAATTACCAGTAGGAATACATTCTAAATGTTTGTTTTTCCTTTTACAAATAATTATTTTATTTTATTTTACGCATCATCTTCTTTCTTTCTTCATTTCCCGAATTATTGTTTTTTTATTTAATATCTATTCATAAAAGTAGAACGAAATGTTAAGACACGAGTTTGAAGGATTTTTTAAAATTCTTTTACAGGTGAAACCCACCATGCTTTCACAGCAATAGAAAGTTTGAGAGTGGCCTAGTCGATAGTGAGTTTCGAAACTTGAAAAGAGCTGTCGAACTGAAAGCTCGCGTGTTTATATCGGGATGGGCACAATAAAGCTGTAATAAATCTTGAACCTAATGTCTTTCTACTAGACTTAAAGATAAACCTAACGTCTCCAGGGCTGCTGTGAGGAGTGTTGTTTCCAAATTTTGATGGTACAATGTGGTATATTGTTGCAATCCTTGGAAATGCTGGATTCATTATATATCTAGTGACAAATGACAAGTCAAGAAGCTCAACATTTAAGAACAAGAACAAACATTTACAATATAAGGTTTAAAAAAATAATTAAATAGAAATGAAATTATAAATAATTCACTCGTACTGAACTTCTTATTTCAATAATTGTTAAAACATAGAGAGTTATTTAAGTATAGGATCTCCATTTAAATATAGGACATGTTCACAAAACGATATGCTTTATTAGAATGCAAAGTTCCTAATAAAGTTTTTATATCTCTAAAAGTATACTACTCGCATTAAAAGAATTTTGCTTTGTCATTCCAGTATTCAAACGAGAAGTTTTTTATTGTTTTCCTTCATTTAAATAGAAACCATTAATGTACAACTGCTTTCAACATAAGTACCCTTCTCTTAGCGTTATAACATAGCATGAAACAGGAATTTATTTTACCTTTGGAGATAATTAGGTTTTTCGTCTTTTATTTTACCTGGGTCACAAAATTTAAATTTTATTTAATGTACATTTACATTCTTTCATACTAGTCTAAAATTTCATTATAAGCATGTGTAGCCGGCCTTCTTCCTACACTCTGGCAAAAGTGCACCCTGTGGCTTACAGATCAAATGGTCAGTCGACCTCGAGACTTCTCACTCGAGTACAGCACAACCTACACTCCCGCTGAGAAACGTGTAGTTTATAGTCTCTCATTTCAAGAGGAAATAAATTTAGTGCATCCCGGTGCATTAGTTGGCCTACAGATTCTCACCCGGAGAAGAAGTATATTTTGCACATCCTGCGCATAGCTGAGTATCAGGGGTTCGGCTTAGAAGTGGAATCCTTCAACGAATCTATAATTATATGTCTTTAAATGCATTAAATATTGTATGTCTCTAATTGTATGCATGTGGTGTTTGTGCGTGTGTAAATAAAGGTGTGAGCTCCCCAACCTGTGTCTCAAATATCTCAACCGAACCACATCCAGTTACAATAAGGTTGCTCAACCTGCGAATTACATATGTATAATTTCGAAATGAAATTATTATATTTGTTAACAAGAAAGAAAGCTAATATTAATATTAATTAATATTTATGCATATTTATCTGCAGTGACATATAAAAGTTTTTAGGGAAGAAAGAGCCGACTACTTTGCAAAAAAACTGCTCTTAATCTGTCGATGATTTTGGAAGTTTGAATTCCTAAATACCATTGGAAGAAATTCTTAAATACTTCTTGCTATCAAAAAATGATCAGTAAATGGGAGGAGGAGTACATATTTTTTTAAAAGCTAGCCACTTGAATAATTTTTTCCTTTTCTAAACAAAAAAAACAAGGAGAAAATTAGAGAGTAAATCCTTTGTTTTGTGATTTTAAAATTACTCAGTTATTATTAGGTCATGATAATTTTTATGTATACCACTTCATGTCCCATCTTAAATTAAGTAACTTACGGATTTGTACGGTTGCGGACGTACAGAATGTATATATGTACAAAATGTAGTACAAAAGAGAGATGTACAAATTGTGAAGCATATGATTTTTAAATGCAATGTTTAAAGTAACAGAAAGGTTTTCAAACAATATTTCGAATATTCTAAAGAAACTTATGCAATTATATTAAATTTATGTGAACTTATGAAATGCCATGTGTAAAAAACCCTCATTATCAGCTTTTGTTACATTTGTGAATTCCTGTCAGTATGATTAATGTGGTCTACCGTGCTTGCTTTCTTTGTGCATTGTAACATAGGATATTTTATTTTTCTTTAAATTAATGGGGGTTTCCAATATATACTAATTATTAGTTATTTATTATCTATCTAATTTATTCTGTGTGTTAACTTTATATATTTACATTACTTTATTTCCTTTTTATAGTCATTAAAGTTATTTTTCTTCATCTATCTAGATTTTTTCTCATGTTTTGTAGCTTTGTGTATATAGATTTTGCGAAATATTACTTACTTTTACGAACCTCATGTTATATATGTATTGCACAGAGGGAGATTGTATGTATTCAAAATAAAAACAAGATGAATAAGAAACAAATGTCTATCCTAAAGCACAGAAATTAAATAAATTACTCGTTCAACGCAAATAACATTCAATATCAACTAACTAAAGCAAGCAAGCTAAAAGTTTTAACAAATGCTGATGAAATTTATATAATTGATTTGAAAGCTATTACAAGTGCTAAATCAGTTGAATAATTTATCTTATACAGTTCCAAATTTCGTTTATAAATAAAATACATTGAACATAACAGAATTATGTTCAATCCTTTTTATTACAAAAGAGAAAATTTATAGAAACGTTCTCACGTCTTTTCACAATCAACTGAGTCTCCATACATTTTAAATACTTTTTATATTAATTATAACAAGAAATAATAATCAGCGGATAAATTTCTGAATTTTGAATTTTTTAATTTGAAAATTCAGAACTTAAAAATTTAGATACTCAGATTTCAAAATGTTTATTCCACTTTTAAAATATATAACAATAAACGTATACTACAGTACTAAAGTAAACATTTATTTGTTGTACTTTTGTAGATATTCGAAAAATCGCCAATCTAGCATGAGTGCTTATGAAATTAATAAATTAAACCAAAAAAATGCGTGTTTTTCAAACCTAGAACATCTAAGAAAACTAAACTACACTATTTATGACTTTCTTCATATTTTTATAGTTTATGGAATCAGCATCATTTAAAATATGGCAAAAAACCAAACTGCATAAGAAAACTCAAACCTAACTTTAGAATGGGATGCATTTTAAACAGAATTTAACCATCCTTTGTTACCATTATGCATACACGTTTCATAGGAAAGATTGGTCATTAATTTCACACAAAAGAAATTAAATTCAGTGAACCGATTTTGATTCTGATTTGATTTTATATTATGTTGAACTCAAATAAAATTATTAGTATTTACGCACATACGGATTATTAGTACTTATGCAAGCACGTTTCATAGGAAGATTGGTAAGTAATTTCGCACAAAAGAAATTAAATTCAGTGAACCGATTTTGATTCTGATTTGATTTCACATTATGTTGAACTCAAATAAAATTATTAGTACTTACGCACGTACTGATTATTAGTACTTATGCAAGCACGTTTCATAGGAAGATTGGTAATTGATTTAATTTCGCACAAAAGAAATTAAATTCAGTGAACCAATTTTGATTCTGATTTGATTTTACATTATGTTGAACTCAAATAGAAATATCAGAACTTATGCACGTACTGATTATTAGTAATTATGCATGCACATTTCATACGAGGATTGGTCATTAATTTCGCACAAAAGAAATTAAATTCAGTGAACCGATTTTGATTCTGATTTGATTTTACATTATGTTGAACTCAAATAAAATTATTAGTACTTACGCACATACGGATTATTAGTACTTATGCAAGCACGTTTCATAGGAAGATTGGTAATTGGTTTAATTTCGCACAAAAGAAATTAAATTCAGTGAACCGATTTTGATTCTGATTTGATTTTACATTATGTTGAACTCAAATAAAATTATTAGTACTTACGCACATACGGATTATTAGTACTTATGCAAGCACGTTTCATAGGAAGATTGGTAATTGGTTTAATTTCGCACAAAAGAAATTAAATTCAGTGAACCGATTTTGATTCTGATTTGATTTTACATTATGTTGAACTCAAATAGAAATATCAGAACTTCTGCACGTACTGATTGTTAGTACTTATGCATGCACGTTTCATAGGAGGATTGGTCATTAATTTCGCACAAAAGAAATTAAATTCAGTGAACCGATTTTGATTCTGATTTGATTTTATATTATGTTGAACTCAAATAAAAATATTAGTACTTACGCACATACGAATTATTAATACTTATGCATTCACGTTTCATAGGAAAGATTAGTAAGTAATTTCACGCAAAGGAAATTAAATTCAGTGAACAGATTTTGATTCTAATTTGATTTAACTTTATATGGAACTCAAATAAAAATATCAGTACTTACTCCTCAAAGCATGGGGCTTCATCGACCTCAGATCCGCTATCCACTGAAACAAAGCATGCTTACACTTATTCGACACCATAAACTCATCCGATGTTACAGAATCCATGAAATGTGGCATCGCCATCTTTATGGCGGTCCCTGTCATCTTTCTGAATCTTCGAAAATTTTCGTGCCATTTCTCAATAACCTCTTCCACCTGGGAATCATAGTCCTGGTCCGACAACGAAGAAGAATTAGAAGAAGCGCGGGAAAAGTGTAAACAAAGAACGAAGAGAAGAACCAGAGGAACTCCGATCTTTGAGAAGTTCATTGTCGCTGTGGCGGTTCCAAGAGTGATTTCCGAATCGAGCGCCCGGATCCACCTCGTTGTGACTTCCAAGGTCGACAAGGGCTACTTTTGCCCAGGTATCGTTCTCTGCTTTCGTTTTCTCTTTGACTGAATGGCCACTGGGAGTCGGTGAATGCAGAGAGGAAATCAAAGCACCTGACCTTAATTCCTGGATCTAATGAAGCTAAAAACTCAACAAGGTTGTAAAGCGCTTGAGGATGGTGAATTAAAGTGACGGGCATCACAAATGCAGACGTGATTTTGGTATGCGCTCGCGTGTGTTTGGAAAGAATGTTTGGTGCTCGTAGGCAAATTTGTCTGAAGAGGACAAATTGCAGAAAGAAATTAACTTTGAACGAGGATTTTTGAAAGGACATTTCCGCAGTGAACTTTCGTTAACAGAAAAAAATATTTTCAAGATTTATAATTCCAAAAGGAATTTAATTTAATCATAAATAAACATTTATACATTCTTGTGTTTTAGAAATCGGTATTAATATTCACATAAATTTCTTAATATATTTGTATATAAATTTTTGCTTTATTTTCCTAATCAAACGATAATAAGGAAAATTTTAAAAGCAAATTAAAAATCATAAGATCTGAGTTCAATATATACATATATATATTGTTGTTGTTCTAATGCAGCTGGCAAAACAGAGACAGTTAAACTTTTATGCCATAAGCAAGGGCTGCACTGTTATTACTGATTTAGCACTACCCAGGAAGCACGTGTAGCCTGAAGATATGCTACAGACACGAGTAACACTATATATATCTATATATATACACTCTGTAATTGCTGCATTTTTAATAATTAAATGTACAATAATGAAGAACTTTTACATCCAAACTCGAGGAATTTAAATTTCCAACAATACCAGCAAATCTGTACTCACTTCGAAAAAATTGTCTAATTCATAAACGTTCTTTTCGATATGTTAATGACCTAATTGTTCTTAACCATTCAAATTTCCAAAAACTCTGTCATAACATGTATCCAATAGGCAATACTTTTAAATAGCTATTTTAAAAACACAATTATTTTAAAAACAATACTTTTAAATAACTACAAAAAAAAAGAACTTAATCATGCATTTTAAAAAAATTGTGTCCAAAAAATATTTCTTCGTCAGTATTTTTAACCTACAATATCCCAACTCATGACTGTTAAAAAACTTTTTCCTATAGTTGACAACTTCCGTAAATTTTCAGTACTATAGATATTTTCATTCATATTTCTTTGGGGAAATAATAAATCTCTCCATAAGTTTCTACACCACAATTCCACTTTCCTATGCTGTGAATTAATAGGAAACCTCAAGGCGAGCAATAAATCATATCAATCAGAACCTACTTTATTGATTGATTCGATCAATCAATCACTCGCTTATTGGCCATATTATTATTCACAGTCAAGTGATTTTTTTACGTGACTCTATTTATAAAACAGGCTACACTACCAAATCGTTTTCCTTCAACTTTATACCTTACGGACTCTAAACGGAAGGTTATTCTGTTTGCTCCATGTTGTTGGAATACTTCGATAGATATATCTTTGATCTGAATCCAGTCATGTAGAGAGCAGAAATAACATGTTTCATATCATCCTGTGGGTAAATATTCGTTGATAAAGCTGTCATCAAGTAGTTAAAATAAATTTCTTTCGAGTTTTTATAAGTATTTATTTTTGATTTTACAAAATTCTTTCAGATTTTACGGATTTCTTGCAAAACATGTTTTATACTCTGTTTATATATATATATATATATTTATATATATAAATTTATATAATATTATATATATAAATTTTTTAGTTGTTTCTTTTCTACCTTTACAGCATTGCAGTTTTTGCCATTCATTCTTTTCATATTTGCATTTGTCTAATTATTTTCAGTTTTGTCCCTACATTATATGAGCACTTCAGACCTTGAATAATTTCAGTTTTTTTTTTTTTTTTTTTTTTCTTCTTCTTCTCTGAGAGAATGGTCGTCGTTCAGTGTCTTTTTATTGAGAATATTATAATGGTTTCGTTATACAGTTTGCATGTAGCAAATATCGGTTATTGAAAACGTTAAGGCAGGCTTAAAAAATAATTGCTAAAAGATTATATAAGTCAAAAAAAAATTGTACGGGGTTATAGGTGATTGCCTTTTTAGCCAAGTTATATTATTTAAAACAAATTTAATTATGTTAATACAATTTACCAAATCTAAAAATTGCTTTATTTTCTGTAACAGGCAATCTGATTGTCTTTTTGCTAGTTACTAATAAAAATGAAGTTTAATCTAAATTCGTGGAATAATTTTGAAAAAACAATTTGGTGCTTTTGGGATTAAAAAGCACCAGTTTTATATTTTTAAGCACTAATTTTGGCACATTATCCTACAAAAAAAATTAACTTCAACAAGAGTGCTTACACCATTCACATCATCGTGAATGTATTTCCAAAAATACTCAAATTACATTCCAATTCTAATGTGTTTTATTTTTATAAAAATATAGTTAATGCTTTCGTTTTTAGAAGCATTTTTGAAAAATATAACCTTTGGATATGGTAAGTTAAGTAAGAAATATAGTATATTACAAATATAGAAATATAGTATAGAAATATAGAAGTATATAGTATAGAAATATAGAAATATAGAAAGAAGTATATAGTATAGAAATATAGAAGTATATAGTATATAAATATAGAAATATATAGAAATATAGTATATTTCTTTAACTTATTTTATAAGTGACAAAATATTCCACTCTTCAGCAGTTAAAAAAATGAATTATCAGTTCTTTGCATGAATAATTCTTCGAGATTAAGCACTTAAAAATTCCATTCATATGTATATATACAAGAGATTTTATAAAAGATATTGACAATAGGAATTCAGTTTACAGTTCATTGCAACATTATGTTTTCATCCAAAGGGGTTCTTAACTTTCTGAAGTTTTGTATGCATGCAAATGGTGCTCTATCTTATACCAACCTATAGATAAATTTTAATTTAAATATTCAAATTTACATGTGATCCATCTCTCAAAAGAAACCCTTCACTTACCATTATTTTGTCCATTATTCAATAAACGATCATTATAACATTTTAAACCGAATACATAATATAATCTACGAAGTTATTTAATAATCATTCCATTTTACTTTAGATTATTATTTAATTTTAATATAAAACTAAACTAAATGTTAAGTGTTTTAGAATGATACATATTTTATATGAAACTGGAGAATTAAGTTGAATATAATAATTTTATAAAAAATATTTTTGCATACAGATGATTAAGATACTTTTATAAACATTGAATCATGAAAGATAGACACTAAATCGCACTTAGCTCGAAATTAATCAAAAGTTTGCTAATAAAATAATGAAGCAATTGTATTTTTCTATAGAATCATATTAATTTAAGTAAACAAAGTAACAAAAGTAAACAAAGATAATATATATATATATAGTATATATATATATAATTGAGAATTATCTAAATTCCGCAAATTGTGGTAGAAACTTGATCTGTGCTATTTAGATATCATTCGTAGATTGATTGTGTGTGTTAGATCAATTTCTCAGATTACTTTGTCTAACTATCAATAGATACCACAAAAAATTAAAATCCATTGAAACAAAAAAAAACGTGCGCAAACCGTGGCTGACAGGCTGAATTCTAGAATCAATTAGTAAAACCATTCAATTAAATTACTTCGATTTCACGTAAAATTTTGAAACAATTCATTCTCAGTAGAGTTGTAGAGAATGATTAATATAATAGAAAGAGAAAAGTTATACGTTGCTGTCACGTTTACTGAAGATACAATTGGAAATGAGAAAGAAAATTTGTCTAATTGATGGATTAACGTGTAATTTTGACTAGACACTTAAGCGAAATCCTTGACATAAATTGGAAAGTAGCTTGAAACCTGACTTCAATCTCAGATATAAAAAGAAGATTTTTTTTCTTCTGAACTTGTTTGCTTCCGCATGGATTACAGGTATAAATGGAAAGAAAACAAAGTGCATGACCATCTTAATTTTAAATATTTGAAATAAAAACTTATGAAGGACGTGTTTTGCCAAAGTTTACGGAAAGAATTTTGTAATTTAAAAAAAAGAAAAGAATTTCCTTACAGGGCAGATGGACGACGTTAATTTTTCTTTTTTAATTAAGTTATATTTTCAAGAACATTTTCTTGTATTTTTAGAACAAGTCTTAAATTAATAATTTAAAAATAATAACAGCATTTATGACTTATTCCTTTATTATGAGCTATCATTATATTCATTACTAATATTAAACTACGTATGAACATAACACAAATTTATGAAATTTCACATTAATTTGAAATGGAAATTTTACAGCTACCTGCTATTTTAACTTGATACTTAATACATAATAACTTAAACTTTATTATTATATTAATCATCACATGTATATGTTGAGAATACCTTTAAGTTAATGCCTTTAGAAAAATTATTTTTCCAGCATTTTGAAAAGTTTTATTCTCTAGTTAGGTAGATAAAGAAAAAATTAACTTTTATAAGAAATAATAACCGAAACTTTTGATAATTGTAATATTTTTAAAATTTAGAAAAATTTATTTAGAATAAAAATTGTACAGTTACCAGTTATTTTTAAAATTAATTTTTTTATGTATAGCTAAATCTCTTTTAACGTACTTAAAAGAGGTTTAATAACAGTTAAAAGAACTAAACCTCTTTAATTAGTATTAAACCTCTTATATGTATATATATATATACACTATGTGGAAGAAAGTGACGGGACATGTCACTATAACGACATAAACCCATATTTATTAAAATTAATAGGAGGTAGGACCTCCTTTGGCTGCGATCCCAGCTGCAACTCTTCTGGGCATGCTTTCCACTAAATTAGCCATAGTGGCAAGAGGAATTTCCTTCCAAATGTTTAACAGGAAGTTCCATAGTTCAGGCTTGCTTTTGGGGAGTGGGGTGCAGGCCCTCAACCGACGGTCCAATTCGTCCCAGAGATGTTCAATTAGGTTAAGATCAGGGCTCTGCGCCGGCCACTCCATGCGTTTAACGTTGTTGTTCACATACCAATCAAGAGTCCTCCTTGCAACATGGCATGTTGCGTTGTCGTCTTGATACCAGCAATCATCCATACCGTACGTTGCCCGCAAGGTAGGAAGGACATGATTGTCGAGAATATCACAGTATCTATCGGCATTCATCGCACCATCAACCTTCACCAGTGGGCCAGCCCCATACCAGGAGAAACAGGCCCATACCATCAATCCTCCTCCACCAAACTTTACAGTTGGGACGACAAACTCGGGCAAAAGGCGTTCTCCTGGTAAACGCCATACCCAAACACGTCCATCGGAACGGAAAAGGGTAAATCATGACTCGTCACTCCAAAGGACGCGTTTCCAGTCATCCAGAGTCCAAGTACGGTGGTCTTTGGCCCATCGAAGGCGTGCCTTCTTGTTGGTTTCGGTAATCAAAGGCTTATGGGCCGCCGAACTTCCAGTGTAACCTAACTTATGGGCCTCGATACGAAGAGTCTTGGTCGAAACGGCCACACCTGTAACTTGTCTAAACTCATTAGCGATGTTATCCATGGATGTTTGACAGTTACTTCGAATCTCCCTGCCGAGCACCCGCCGGTCCCTGCTGGTGAGAACTGTAGGTCGTCCACTTCGGGGTTTGTTCTGACAGTGTCCCTCAGTCTTGTAGCGACACACAACACGTGCTACAGTTGATTTTGAGCAGTTACGGAGACGGGATATCTCCGTAATTGACACCTTGGCAAGATGCAATCCAACCAACACACCTTTCTCGACAACTCTTCCCGTGGCGCAACTTGACAAAAAACAACTCTAGTCGACTCCACAGAGTATTTATAGGATATGGCTGACACGTGATACCTATTATTGCGCATGTGTCAGCTGTATTGTCGACTTTTCTACTTTTCGAGTGATGCCCCGTCACGTTCTTCCAGATAGTGTATTATATATATGCAATTGTACAGTTATGGAGATATAAAATTTTCTTAGTTGAAACGAAAAGGAAATCGCACAAAATTCTCGGAATTTTCTAAATAATTTATTTTTTCTAACAATATGTCTGGTGGGTCGCGCAAAAGTGAATTAAAAATCGCATAAAACTGTTTTTATATTCAGAATTATTGTAATCTTTTTAGAAACCCAATCATTTTTTGTAACAAGTTCATTATAGCATGTGCTTTATGAAAGTCTTAGGTACTTTCATTCTACATGGATTAAATTGCTCTTTATAAGTTAAAATAGAATCACTAATCCTGGCGATCCTAATCATGATGAGATAACAAACTTATCAAAATATTTTAGTGTCGTCGGTCCTTGATAAGTCTACAACGTTTAAATTAAATCTGATCGCTTAAAGTAGGCAAAATCGAGCCCAAAGAGTCAGTTACAAACAAACAAACAAACAGGTGAAACTAATAAAAGCTTATTAAAAAAAGAGACAAAATATTGAAAGTGAAGCCGATATCAACCCGAAATCATTACATATATATAAACATCACAGAGTAAACGGTAAGAACTACAGAGGCATATTAAAAAGAAAAGTATGTATATATATATATATATATATATATATATAAACCGTTATATAAAATCAGCAAAAACTCCACATGAAATTAATAATATCTTGAAATTATTTTTATCAAGGAATAATAGTTATTCATATAAATATTAAATTTCATTTAATCTTAATTAAGGCAAACTAAATAATCTAACTAAACTAATATAACCTAAAATGCCAAATAAACAATTGCACTGTTAAAAATTAAACCAGCGTTACAACTGCTTTTGTGACATTAGCGCGTAATGATTAGAATTGTAATAACTTTATATTGACTTTATATATGCAGAATTATAAAAATGAAAGCAACAACAAAAATCAGATTTATTACGTAATGCAAATTGGAAATTAGTGGGGGGGAGGGGGGTTTCTGTGATATTGTATAAGTATTTTGGGGCCTGATGACCAAGTGACCAGCTCAGTGCCACAGGGTTCGAGTCCCAGCGACGCCATGAATGTTTGTAGTGGTTCGGAATCCACTTTAAACCGTAGCTCCAGGTCTAATATGACTGTTACCTTGCAAAACGAAACCATCTCCTATCTCGAAATGGCCTTGGCCCACTATTGGCTGTAGCACCAGGGAGTCAAATAATTAATTCAGTATAAGCATTTTAAATATAAAGCTGATGACAACAGGATTATTGATGTTGATTAATTGATATAAGGATATATCTATATAAGTTAAAATAAATATCGTGGGTATTTTTAACAAAAATAGCAATTTCCGTATTACAATAGATATATATACTAGGTATTCAATTTACCTACTATTAAAAGAATTTTTACACATCTTCGTTACATTTCTTCAATAAGTAAAATACTACAATTGTGTGGCATACTTTAATTCCCATCCTTCAATATTCAGTATAACTCACAGCTGATAAACATTTTGCTGTTTATTCTCTTTATTTCATTTTCAATTAAAAGGTTTTCGAAATAATCGTAAAAAGGTAGACAAATTATGTTCATTTTATTTATTGAATACACAATAGCAATTTTTATAAAACCTTCAGATCAAAACAATGCTTCCAACATTATCTCACAGGCGACGCTATTTTTTTACTCTATAACCAGTTTAATACCATTAAATAAATTCGAAGGTCATTTTTACCGAAATGTAATATCTATTTCGAATATTTATTTTTGCATTCGGTGAACCAGCCAAAGATTAATGTAGGCATACATTTCGTAATTATTATGCTTATCAAGCATAATAGGCTAAAACGAAGAATCCTGTTTTTTAAAAAAAGGAATTCGACCTTGAACAAGATTATGTCATCCGATTGCAAATTAGACACCACTTTTTTACCAATTATTTCCTCGATTGCATAATGTATTTATATTTATAAACGGAGTTCAAACGATTCCTTTTGCTTCAAAGAAATCTTTATTATCAAAGCTTATATACGTAGGAAACCATTCCCAGAAACTATTCACCCGACCCTCATCATTTCATAATTATGTTCATTTTATTCAATTCCTTCTATTAGCTGACACTCTGCCTATATATATCTTGTTCAAATTTTCAATCGTTCATAAAATACTTTTTATTCGTCCACTCAAGTTCAAATACATTTATTTTTTAATTTGTAGTGGATGACACTTGATGTTAATACAGTTTTTTTTTTTCAAATATTAATTCATTCCTTAAATTTAATTAATCAATTTTAGTTTTTTTTTCTAGATTTAAGTTGCATGTATCTACCAATAAATGGCGCCAGATAAACTTAAAAACATGAATGAAAATTATTTATAAAGGACTTTCTGCAATATAGTGAAAGAAAAGTAGGAGTTGACTTTAAAATTTTTTTTTATATTACTTGTTTTAAAATATAATAAGTAAATTATTGGAAAAAAATTTCATATTTTTAAAGACTAAAACAAGAAACATGGTTCAGGTTTAATAAATTAAAATAATAAATAAAAAAGACATAAAATATGAATTATGAATTACGAACATAAACAAGAGTGCGTAAAAAGCCATAAAGAAATTTGTTAGCAATCATTACGCTGATAACCCTTAAATAAGTTATACAATCGATCATTTCCATTAAACAGTGTTAACAAATTAAACATTGTTTAAAATATAAATTGTTATGAAGCATTGTTTCAAATATAAATGGTTATAAAACATTATTTAAAATATAAATCGTTATAATACATTGTTTAAAATACGAATTGTTTTAAAGCATTGTTTAAAATATAAATCATTATAAAACGTTGTTTTAATACATCGTTATATATATATACAGAAACAAGTAATATAAAAAAAAATTTTAAAGTCAATTCCTACTTTTTTTTCACTATATTGCAGAAAGTCCTTTATAAATAATTTTCATTCATTTTTTAAGTTTATCTGGTGCCATTTATTGGCAGATATATGCAACTTAAATCTAAAACAAACTAAAATTAATTAATTAAATTTAATTACTGAATTAATATTCGAAAAACCTGTATTAACATCCAGTGTCATCCACTACAAGTTGAAAAAAAAAGTATTTGAACTTGAGTGGATGAATAAAAAGTATTTTATAAACGATTGAAAATTTGAACAAGATATATATAGGGAGAGTGTGAGTTAATAGAAGGAATTGAAAAAGGAACGCAAGAAGACATCGTCCCAGGGATCTATTAAAAGCATGATCAGTTTGCATAACAAAATCATCATTTATAGCATTCGTTGTACATAAATTTTCATGCACTTCGTAGTTAATCCCATCAAAAAAATTAAGGGTGAATTAATTGAAGATCCGAAGTTCGCATAAGTTGCAGAAAGTAACGTAAAATTATTTGGCATACAGAAACATAAAAACAACCACAAAACCGCAGATGCAAATAAAAACTCATGTATACCAAATATTCAAAGACAAGGACAGAATTAAATTGTCTAGCAAATCAGCTAAAACAATAAGAAATTAATTATAATTATATCCATTTTATTTTAAAATATAATAAGTAAGCTGCTGTAAAAAAAATTCATATCGTTACGAAAGATTAAAACAGGAAATATGGCTTAGCTTATGTTTAATAAGCAAATAAACCATTAAATATGAGAAAATTGTTTATTTAGCTTTTCCTATTTAATTGCAGTCTAGAAATTCTAATCCTTTGTCAATAACATGTTGGCCTGGAAGCAAGGCTATATTATTTATATTTCTAGGTTATTTATTGCCAAATATATGTTCCATTTAATATATAATTAATCTAAATGGATGTAGCTGTTGACAGATAATACATTAAAATGTGCAGACTTGTTTGGATCCACATGTATTTGGGAACAAATATTCTTAGACATAAATGTGAAAAATCGTTAAATAAAAGCCATTTGAATTATTACTTTCGCATTTAGTTGCTATAAAAATGGGATCAAATGTTAATGCAGCTATTGTGATGTATACACCATATTCTTTGTTTGTTAATATTTAATATGTTATTATACAGAAAGAAAAAACTATAAACGTGCACAGACACACACACACGCACACAAACATATATATATATATATATAGCCTTTTTATATAGCAAATAGTTTGATATATAATTTGTTACCAGTAGTAGCTTTTGACGAATAAAATGGTCATGTTTCTGAATCACTCAGTGATTGTTTTACTTTGTTGTTTTTTTTGTAGTGATTCACAATCTACTTTACACTATAGGTCCCAGCCTAATTAGTCTTTAGGTGCAAAATATGTCCGTAGAATGATAAACTTAACCAAACTTATAGTTTATATATAAATCTAACACCGTATATAAGAATCATAATTGAGCTAAATATGTATAAATTTAATATATTATCTAATTCTAAAAAAAAGAATAAATAGTATCGTTTTTCTTAAATTCATGTCTAAACATTATTGTAATTACTTAGAAATTTCATTCAATATATAATATAAGCTCTCCTATTTTGAATATGAGTTAGAATAAACTAACGTAAGAATTGTTGAAATTGACTTAATACTTATATTTACTATTAGTATAAAAGAAATATCAGTTTCCAGACCAATAAATTTTCCTGATCAGGATGAAAAGATTTGATCAAGATTAATTTCGATAATGAATGTGAATATCGATAATGTACGTGATCAAGTCAAAATGATCATGTCGGACACTTTCACTGAAGCCCGAGGGATAAGTCGAGACTGTAAGTTTAATTGGCCTTCAAGATCACCAGACTTGACCATAACAGATTTTGATTGTGAGGATATTTAAAGTCTCGTGTGCACAGGGACTCTCCAACCACTTTAGCGGAACTGAACAATGTCATTCGATGGACCGTCGGTGGCATCGATGGCGACATGCTGTACTCAGCTGTTTTAGGCATAATGACAAGTTTCACTTGCCTAATACCTTACGGTGGTGGTCATATTGAGCATCTTTTACTTTAAAATAAATTCACATTGTCATGTTATTGTGATTGTTTCTTGTGAGTTTGTGTTTGCTTGATTTGCATAAAACAACGGGTTACCTTTGTAATCTTTTTATAATACATGGAAAATAATCCAGTATTCCTCATATCATATTCGCGCAAAATGAAATGTTTTTGGGACACTATTTCTTTTATTATGAATATTGGAAATTTGCGCGAATTTGTGACACTCCTAATATTTAATTCCATGCTTTAATTTCTATTTATGTACTTCATTAGACATAAATAGAAAATACAACAATTCCAATTATAAATATTTACGGAAATGTATCATTAAATGTTTTTAATTAATAATATTTATAAAAATATTAAACCAGAAATCTAACAGTCAAGAATTAAAATACATTTTTTCTTCGTTTCACATTAACTTTAATTTATCTTAAATTTACCTTTAACTCATCAATATTTTTAAATAAATGTTTAAATTAAATTTGAGATATTTGAAACAAGTTTGAAGCAAAAAAAAATGTGAAAACTGGTTAAAGCTTAACTAAAAACAGGTTTAATTAATAATTCATAAAATCAACTTAGCATGAATTATAAAAATAGTTTTCGTGAATAATTTTTATTGTTTTTATACACTATCTAAAAAACATCATGTATTAGTATAAAATGACCTTGCTTTATCCAAAAAGAAAATTATTTTAAACTTTTCTTTAATAATTTATTCTATTAAATAAAAAAAGCAGTAGATGCCTTTTTATGAATAAGGAACTTCAAGATTCTACAATTTTTATCAGAAAAATATGAAAATTCTATTGAAATTCTTTAAGTTCTTTCTGATACATTAGTATAATACTATCTTTTTAAATACATAAAGGTATAAGGCCATATTTTGACCTCAGTTTGATGTTGATCCTGATATAATTCATATTTCCCATAAATGACAAGTTTTAATTTGTTCGGCATTCACCAAATGTTTTATTCTAGAACTTTAATTACTTACAAGCACTTTTTCTGTGCTATTGACTTGAAACATTATTTTAAGGAAACTACTTTTGTAATTAAATTATCTCCCGTCAAGGAAAAAGTTAGTAGCCTGTTCTTTTCGTTCTAATTAAAAGCAATAAAATACCATAATATTTTTTTTATAGGAAATTTTTTGGAAATTAAATTAAAGGAAAATTATAAATTATTAAAAAAATTATGTCTTGTTATTTTTTTGTTTGTTTGTTGGTTTTTTGTTCGTTTAAAGTAACATGTATATCTAAAAACAACTTAAAAGAAAAAAGTAATCGGTTAACAGATGTCTTCTAAATATTTTTAGTAAAATTGAAACGCTGAATACCTCTGTATAAAAAATTTTACGAAAAGTACTCATGGTGAATTTCACAAATTTTATTTAAATGTGTAGTGTTGTTCAGCTGGATTGTAACTGGGTGTTGTTTGGTTGAGATTTCAGACACAGATTTAAGAACTCACAGCTTTTTTGACACACGCTGACATCACACACATACAATTAGAGATATAATAATATTTAACACACTTAAAGACAGATAATTTTAGATTTGTGATAGGATTCCACTTCTAATCCGAAACCCCGATACGCAGATACGCGCAGGATGCAAAGAATATACTTACCTGTCCGGGTGACAGTCTGTAGGCCTACTTACACGCAGGCTGCGTCAAATATATTTCCTCTGGGGATGGGAAACTGTTAAACTAAACGTTTCTCAATAGAAGTGCATGATTGCACTGTACTAAATGTTTCTCAGCGGCAGCGTCGGTTGCGCTGTACTTTCTCTTGAGGGTCCAGAATCCTACTGACTATTTTTCCTGAACGCCACAGGGGGCGCTGTTGTACGGTTGCAAATATAAAATAAAATTGCCGAAGTGTTTCTTGTAAAATTGAAAAAAAATTTCAGAAATAAATGCACTTCTTGTACACTGTTTTTCATTTATATAATTAGCAAAACAATCAGGAGAAATTGAAATCGTTCCCATTATCTTTTTAAAAAACTAATACTGAACCTTGAATTATAATATTATGTGAACACGATCATTATAATCATAGTGAGGGTTTTTTCAGTAATTGATTAAAATGTACTTGAATTTCATTTGCGTAATAGAATATGGACTAGTTATGATTGTGAGAGATAATAATTATGCTCACTTATTTATTTTAAACTTTTCAGAAATATCTTCAATAAGGAAGTAAGAGAATAAATTAATATGAAGTTCAGGAAAGTTAAAATTTTAACTACATTTTTCTTATAGTTACGTTAACAATCAAGTCGTAAAACACTATATACTTCCGTGTTATGTTTATGCTATTTTATGCAGGTTTAAAAAGTTCAAGGACCGGAATTTCGAAGACAAATTTATATGAAAAACTTTTTTAATTAAATGATTATCTGGAAGATTTCCTGTTATGATTATGAAAATTAACTTCATTTAAGCCTGTTTTAACTTTATCACTTATGTTTGGATAGACCTATTAGGAGGATGCTGCTTAGTTAGTTTTGGTTACATATTTTATTTTCTCTGAATCGTATACATTTTGTAGTCTTAAAAAATATTTTTAAGTCAGAAACTGAAAATTGTTTGTTCAAAAGCGTAATTCTTTTTTTAAAATTTTCTTAAACATTTTGATTTAACATTTTTATTGGTCGAAAATTAAGCAACCATGCAACCATGTAAATGGGTTTGATGCTTATCTATGAAGAAATTTTTTCAAAATAACACAAAATGTTTTTCTAGAGTGAAATAATATAGTATGCAGTATTTATTAATAAAATTTGAGATTGCGTTACAGAACGCCTTATGCAAGTAATTATTAATAAGAGGAATCACTAATTCGAGCTTACTAACTAACTTTTTTCGAGATACATCAGAAAATTTTCTATTTACTTTGATGAATCTGGTTTCCATTAATGCTTGTTACGAATAATCCGCCTTACTCATTGCTCAATGGGAACATGCACCGCTGATGAGCATTAGGGCTCAGATTCAATTAGCCGGCGGCGTTGTTGCAGAGAGTTTCAAAATCGAGAAGACTTTATGGCATTTGGGATGTTCAGCATTTGGTCTAGTTAGTCAGACTGCCTGGTGGGTGTTTTTTGGGTTTTCTCTCATGCGATACTGAAATGCGGGGTAATTCCTCTGAAAGGCACTGCCCTCTTTCTTCAATGATACGGATCCAAGCCACATCTACCTATGGGTTCTCCATCACAACAGAAGCTGCCCTCGTTTTCTCCATCCTTGAATAGAGTCTATCATACTCATGATGTGTCCAACCCGCGCTGCCGGACACTGAGGATTAGTCACAACAACAACAACGACTTTGCGTTAGAGGGCAGTTGCCGTTGAGTGAAGAACTTAGTCTTCTAAGAGAACTTTAATGGGCAACTTCTCCACATTTAAGTGAGAGGAAGAAAATTCTGACCACAATGTATCGCCTGAATGTCGATGCGAAACGTTTACACACACTAATGCATATCCATTGACTTTACTGATTTTGTAGCAATGACTAAGATGCAATGCACACTATTGGATGATTCAAATATTAGCTTCCTTATGGTAGATAATAGTATCACTGGGCTGCAAATCGAATCATAGTGTCAGAACGTTGAACAGAATCAGAATGTTATGTTGTTTTTGATCGATCAGAATGTTATGTTGTTTTTGATCGATCAGAATGTTATGTTGTTTTTGATCGATCAGAATGTTATGTTGTTTTTGATCGATCAGAATGTTATGTTGTTTTTGATCGATCAGAATGTTATGTTGTTTTTAATCGACCAGAATGTTGATGTTCATCGATTAGATTGTTGTGTTGTTTCTGATCCTCGATATGGCTTAGATATTAGATCAAATCCATCAGTTCTGAAAATTCCTCGTCCAATGTAAAATCAAGACCTTTTAAAATATGAGCCGCAGATTCTTGAGCTGCCCTATACACGGTACAGATCGCAACAAATCTTCTGCCCTTGTTCATACGTGAGACTCCTCAAGTGTCCACTGGCAAAACGTGATAAGCAAGTTTGTTGGCTTTTGTAGCCCCCAAAACGCAGGGCACCATCAGGGCGATCTCTCGAGTACCAGCCATGCGCTGAAGTAACATTCCAGAGATCCTTAATTGCCTTCACAAACTCCGTGAACACCTCACTATAAGTGCGAAGCATATCGGACTGGGAAGTTCTCTGAAAAAGCAACTTTTGCCAGAGAATCAGCAATTGGTCAGAAGGGCATATAGAATTGTATTTGTCGCTCTCATAAACCTGTCTTAAATATTCACAAAATATTACATTATGATTGAAAAAAATATTCATTAACTTATAAATTTGAATATTTTATTGTTTTCAAATTTTAATTCAAAACAACTAAGCTTTCTCAAGCCTATTTACTAGCAGGCATGTTATTGCTCCAAGTACAAAAAAGTAACATCTGGAAAACACGTTGGCAAAATCCGTTAAGTATATCAAAATATGAATATTCTTATTGACGTAATTACAAATATATTATACAGTACATAATTAGTTCTGCATTTTTCTAAAGAACATTTTGTATTTAATTTGTTGTAAGAAACGAAGTATCTAAAAAATACATTATATTTATTTCATCTTTTTAGATGAAATATTTCTTGAAGGCTCGTAATCATTGTCGTTATATCTTAAAACATTTCTATTTTAACGCCATGAGTTTTTTGGAGTTTTTTTTTTTTTCTTATATTAAAACGCACGGATTTTTTTTTTTTCTTATATTACCTTTGATTACCATAAAAAATCAATTATTCTTTTTTCTTTCATTGATCTTTGTGTTTAGCATAAAATTAAACTCGAAAAACCGGAAGAAAAAAACCTGTTGGAACCGAATTAATTGTGAATAAAAAAAAGGCGTCAGTAAATTATACTACAAAAACATGACTTCTTCCTTTGAACCTTTCTTATTTTATATTCATAACACAATTGTTTCAAGGTCTTAGTTGGTATTCGCATTTTTTTATTGTTTCTAAATTGCGTTGACCGCATTTATAAGCATATGTTTAACGCTACATTTATTTATTTATGATATTTATGAAGTTTAAAATAAATACAAAATTCCCTTGGAGAAAATAAAAATTGTCCATGCCCTTCAAGAAAATATTTTGTTTAATTTAGAAAATAATAAATATCTGGTTAATTAATACCATTAAAAATTTTTTAGCAAGAATATCCATATAAAAAGGCAGGAAACATTCATATTCGCAATGCTATCGTATAAAAGATGTCAAAAAGAATCCTACTGTAATCTGATATTATTTATCGGACATATATCAAAATCCACATTTAAAAAGTTCCTAGAAAAAATCGCTAATTATATTAAACTCAGAATTTAATTTTAAATAATTAATCTGAACGTTTCCACAACAAAGCTTTTTTTTATTAATCTTTATTCATTCATTAAAAGAACTAATTTATGGATTTTTTAATTAAAATATTATTTATATTAATTTTACGTGCTGAGAAATTGCATAATTCATGTTTTAAATCTTTTATCAAGGATATTATAGAAAAATAATTTAAATGATTGTATAGTTATTTGTAAGTTATTAATAATTGAATAAAACTAAATAAATGAAATATATATACGTCAGTAAATATATTTATTATTATTATATATCATTTACTTAGTATATCTATAATAAAAATATATTAATTAATTATTAATAAAAATATAAATATTTTATTATATTTTTGAAATATATAAACACATTATATTATTTATTTAGTTTTATTCAACACTTTAATAACTTACAAATAATTATACAGTAGTTTAAATTGTTTTTCTATAATATCTTTTATAAAAGATTTAAATAATAAATATAAATCAAGATAATAATAATATATTTAGATAAAAATTGTATATTTAGATAAAAATTATATATATATGTAGACTTCAGCCGCTTGCAAAAGACACATCCCAGCCGAAACCCCAATTTATGTAGAGTTACGCCGGTTTCAACTGATGCATTCCGGCCGAACCTACAGTTTTGTTATACTTCTCTACCAGTCTAACAGTGGCTGTACTTTTGCAGTGGGTGTCTAGGGGTGTATTTCCAAATACATCAACGAAACGATGGTTTTCTCTCAACAACACATATTTAATGAATATATTTACATTAATATTTACAGAAAGTATTGATATATTCACAACCATTTTCTACCGCTGCTTGACGCAGCATCTCCCATGTCAGTTAGCTTTCTCCTCCCGCGCCCAACTACGGGGTTTTTTCCCTTCTTCCAGGGCCAGAGTTCAAGGTCCAATACTGCTACTACATGGCAAAAGGTTGGTGTGAAAGACACATAGTCCGTGATGTGTTTCCATCTGGTGCTTAGCATAGAAACAAATCATACATACATATATATATATATATATATATATATATATACAATTAAGGGAAAAAGTTATATCTTATACTGAAAAATTAGGGGTTTTTTTATATTTAATTATAGTTTAACTGGTGTACTAAAACGGGTAATGAATCAATATTAAAGATGATTTAAATATGTTCTTTCTGATACATACATGATGTTCGAAAAACATATAATTGAACTATAACGAGTGAACTGAAATGAACTTTTTTTGAAATAGAATATTTAGGAAACGCTTCTACGATCAGCACGTATGGTAAAAAAAATTACAAAATGAAAGTATAAACATTTAATGGGTCTCGATTTTCTAATAGATAATTAAAACAAATCACCTATATTAATACGATATGTACGTTAAATACAAATTCTATCCATTTTTTATTAGAAATAGCTACTTTTTGTAAATTTTATTTTTGATATTATGCTGCAAAATGCCTAAGTCCATCTATGAATAGGTTTTGAAACGTCTTATAACTCAATTACAGAGTTAGAGAGTTACAGAAGTACAGAGTTACAGAGTGTACAGAGTTACTCAATTAGAGAGTTTCTTGCCTATTACTAATATGCGCAACGGCATATAATCTGATTCGAGACGGCTTGCTTGTTTATTATATGTAAAAACTAAATAAAACGAATCACACTACACTGCCAACAACAAAATGGAAAAGACTAACAATATTAATAACGAAAAGTTAAAAAAGTTAAATTTTAAAGTGGAAATAAAAGTTAAAAAGCGGCAGTTCTCCAAAAATGTTTCACGAACCTCCAATTTAAGAACCACTACTCTAGAGCAGCACAGCGATTTCAGCGGGACAGCGCAATTTAAAGCTATTTGCAATTATTAATTTCCACGACCCTTTTTTTGTGAGATTTCTTTTTTCTGAATGATGCTAGTCATATTTTGGACATCCTGTTAATATAATTAATAGGCCAATTTCATTTAGCTTTTTAATTGATTAACTTTTGCTTTCTGTAATGTTGCAAACTTAGATGTTAAACTCATGTTAAAATGGTTATCCACTATTTAAAAAAATTATTATTATTTTATGTTAAATTTTATTTATAATTTTCACCCACATTCGTTAATTTAGCTTATTTTCATTGTTAATAATAAAGGTACTATTTACAAAAAAAATCTGATTTTTCTTCCATTGGTTTGTATATTTCCCAGCAATTAAATAAATACTTGAATAAAAAGTTCAAACATTCTTATTGACTGGTTATTGATAGACCACAGCGGCCAATCAATCGTCTATATGACGATTGAGAATGTTGTTGTAGTTAATTTAAGTTTAAACTTAATAAAGTTCCCACGAAAGTTAAAAAATATTTTAAAGAGAATGACATGCAAAAAAATCAGAAAAAAATTGGAGACTCACTGTTTTAGTTAATAATAAAGTGATAAATAATTTCTATTACAATGTCTACTTTCTTTATCAAGACAAAGCGGCAATTTAGCATCATTAGTATTACTTTATATGGTGCAATCAAATTTTATTTTCTTAAAGAAATCCTAATGATAATACTTTGAGAAAATTAGTAATGATTGTTGGGAACAAAACACATAACCTTAAGAGTTAAAGAAATAAAAAAAATCCGTGTCTGTCTTCCTCACGTAGAACTCTAATGAAAAACTGATATTCAAACTTCGGCGTGACTGTACTTTCTTTCTCAATGACTTTCTCCTTAGCCTGTGGCCTTCAAATGGCGATGTTCTCTCTCTCTCCCATTACTTCCTTAGACACCGAATTATTAATCGTTAGTACTCAACTACACGAAAAAAGGAAGTAGGTATTTCCTTGAGAAAGCCACGAAAAGTAATCTTGGTTATAATTATTCACTGAAACATTTATGTGCAGATTAGGTGCAATTTATTTTCTACATGAAAACTTGTTTCGATTTGCAAGCATTTAATATTCAACTCCTTAATTTAAATATTAAATAGAAGTTCAATGTTTTCCCTTTATGTTAATGCGTGTAAAAATAATACCCACGCATTTAATTTTATGGTAAGTCATTGAAATATGTTTAAAATGTTCATCAAATGCTCTTTTGGTAAATAAGAACAAATTTCATTTGGGTAAATCATTGAAATCACACATAATATTTATGGTAAATCGTTGAATTGTATTACAAATGTTCATTATATATCCTCATTTTGTAAATTAACACTTTAATTTTATGATAAAACATTGAAATCACACATGATGTTTATGGTAAATCATTGAAATCATACTTCAATTTTATAATAAATCATTGAAATGTGTTAAAAATTTTCATCAAATATATTCTATTCATTTTGTAAATAAACGCCCATTTAATTTTTATGGTAAATCGTTGAAATCACGCATTAATTTTATGGTAAATCATTGATATGTGTTAAAAATGTTCATCAAATATGTTCATTTTGTAAATAAACACTCATTAATTTTATGATAAATCACTGAAATCCCAAATTAAATTTTATCATATAATATAAAACGTGGATTTTTTTTTTACTTCAGAATCTTTAAGTTTGTCCCGAAAAAAATTATAATTCAACATGACATATTGAAGTGTTTCCTTATACAAATTTTTTTTTAAATGAGAAACATTTATTGCAGTATAATAATTGAGGTTTATTTGTGAAATTGTAAAATTAATTAATAATTGTTTAACAATTGTAAGAATATGCTATAAAAATCGAGTTATTTTTCTGAAATAAATGCATTACTGAATTGTAACCTATGGTCCCTTCTGTTCTATATCGAGGTCATCATGATAGACCAACAACTCTAAACCCGCATTTGCTATCGTAATTTGAAATGTCACTAATTATTCCAGATTCTTTCATTCGAAGTTATTCGCCATTGTAATGTAACTTTATTGTATTTAGCCACTACTGCAAGCTAATCATTATAGGCTAGGTTTTATATTATAAAACATGTTTTTTTTTACTTCAGAATCTTCAAGTTTGTCTCCAAAAAAATGATATTTCAGCATGATATATTAAAGCGTTCATTATATAATTTTTTTAAAAATTAATAACATTTATAGCGGTATAATAACTGTGGTTTATCTGTGAAACTGGATAATTAATTATTAAATAAGTAATTGTAAGATATGCTATAAAAAAACGTGTTATTGCTCTTCTGGAATAATTTAGATATTAATTCGAATTAATAATTAGCATAATAATTCTTAATTAAAACGTAATTATTGTGAATATTCGCAGGTGAATAAGAGATCTATTAATGATAGTGACATTTTTATTATAAACTACCTGTCGAATTGATAAAAAGATATATTTTGATGAATAAATATTTTATTATACAATAAAAATTTTATTTTTTATCAAAATCTGCATGCATCTTTAAAGATTTTCTGTAAGATTTTATTATTTATCTAATTAATTATTTTAGTAACTAATTCAGATAAATATTTGCATTATAAAAATTGTATACTCGTATTTTAAATGTATTGCTATCTATAAAGAAGAAGCTAAAACATAACAGGCATTACTATTTTTAAAAATGATTGGGATATCTTTAATTTTAAATAACATTTTTAATAGTATATTACACTGCTGTTAAAAAAATGAATTCGTTAAACTTAATGTAAATGTTAATCTATATAATTAGTTTATTATATTTTTTTATCTTGATTTTTGAACATAATTCTCGATTAAACTGATTAAAACCTAAAATTCACTTGACTGATAAATTTAAAATTAATTAAAATACAATTAGTCATTTAAAACTTATCTGAATTCTTAATTTATTTTATTGAAAGTTTGCAAAACATTAATTAAAATAAACATTGCATTAGTAAAAACATTTCAAATTGTTACTCAAATTTCGACGTAGTGAAAATAACTCTCAAAATTTATTTCATTTCTACCAAAGATAAAAAAACCTTCATTGACGTTTGATTCAATTTGAACTCTATGATCTTCTAGCATACCGAAAGGCAGCCCCAGGATCATTGGAAAATCCAAGGCAATAAGGAAAGTATTAATATTAAGAGATAAGTAGACAAGAGAATATGTAGAAATATGTAATTTTTTTAAAGCGAGTTCAAGGTTGCTTCACCTTTTAAGCTAGATTTCCAAAAAGACTTGTTAGAATAATTGGACATATATTGATAAGGGTAATTAACAGTTTCTCTATTGCAACTTATTATTTTAATAACTCTTTTAATTGAGTAGAATTTTTTGTCCTATTATCAAAGTAATAATTTGATTTTGACATTTAAACAAAGCTATTTCCTCTGTTATATTAGAAATGCGTTCTCAGAATTTTATTAATTTATTTATTTAATTTATGTATCAACTCATTCGGTTAAATATTTGAGTTATAATAAAATTATACTCATTTTTTTTTTTTTTTTTAAATAGTATCGTTAAAATTGAAAGTAAAATATAACAGATATTCTTATGGAATGTAAAATATACTTCTACTTTTTTATTGAGAACAAATTAAAACTTGAGTATCTCATTTTTTAAAAAATAAATATTTTTCTCCCTTTTTTAATATTTCATTATTAATTAGAATAAAATTGTAGAAAATAATGAAAGTTTTATACTTTTTTTAATCCTAAAAATTTTTTATAATCCGTTTAATTTTCTTAAAACAATAAAATTAACTAAATTAATTGATATGGGTCACTTCTAAAAAAAAATCTTCTTCTTCTTCATTGGCCTAACAGCCCCGTTGTGGGCCAAGAGTGTATGCCTATTGGCAGATTTCGAGATGTTTTTTCTTTCTCACTATTATAAACATTCATGGTACCGCCGGGACTCGAACCCTGTGGCACCGAGGGCCAGAGTGCTAATCGCTCGGCTATCAGGAAATACTTATAAAAAAATATCAATTGAATTTATAATTTTTATTACATACCACACTTAAGATTTATTTATTTTATATCTTTATTATACGATCATAAATTACTATAATTATTTTTCTTATATATAATTAAGATTGCAATTCTTAGCTTAGTTAATGACATTTTATTTATAGGCACATTATTATGATTTTATACCTATATTTATTAATATGTAGGAATTCTTCAGAACAACTGTTGCCAAAAGGGTTGATATCAACCCAAAGGGGTTAATTTAATATTATTGGTGTCAATACGGGATCAGGGGTTGATTAGGGGGTGAAGGAAAATCATAAACCGCAATTGTACGTACAAGTGATATTTCATTTTTTAGAAACTGAAAAATTCAAATGTTTTTTTACAAAGATCGGATTAATTAACTGTCCTATGATTTTAAATACAACACTTTAAGTTATTTTTAGATAAATTTAAATATTTTAGAATAACATCAAAAACTTTTGAAGTGATACTGCATACCTTGCTTGCATTTACCAAGCTTTTGCATGCTCTTAAATTATTACCTTGTTAATTTCCCTTTAACAAAGCAAAGAAATAATAAGTTATAGAGCTCCGTGGCAATTAAAAAATGAAATTTGTTAAATTTTTAATCTAACATTACTAATAATGTCAAGAGTGATGAAGCACATACCCTTTGCATTAACGAAGTTATTTACTGACTTAATAAAAATATATATCTAATAACGTAAATAAAACATTTATTTTAATACATATGAGGAAAGCAGTATTATTTTTACTTCATGTACACTCATGTCCATAAATTAAGGATAATAAAGTTCAGGCAAAGAAAGAGACAGAAGCAAAACAAATTTGACTTATTTGTAAAGTCTATTTATCAAAAAAAATGGTAAAGAGCAAAAAAGATGCTATATGTTTGACATAATTAATACAAATCGCGATTTTTACTCCCTGGAGCAAATTTTAAAAAAGAACTTATTTACAAAAAACAGTATAACATGGTTAGTATGATGGTATGGTTAATATGGAGTATGTCTCCCGGACGATGCAATACAGGCCTTACAACGCCTAGGCATGCTGAGTAACAAATTATCAATCTGATCTTGGGGAATATTACACCACTCATCAAGCAATGCCCTCCGAAGTTCGGGTTGACAGGTGGGAGGGGGTTGACGGGCTGCAATTCGTCGGTCAAGCATATCCCACACATGCTCTATTGGATTCAAGTCCGGTGAGTATGCTGGCCAATCCATATGGGTGATATCTTCCAATTGAAGGCATTCGTCTACAATGTTTGCACGTTTGGCGTTGTCATCCATAAACAGAAATTCAGCACCCATGGCGCCCCGAAACAAACTTACATGTTGTTCCAGAATGAAATCCCGCTAGATGTGGCCTGTCATCGTTACACTCTGCAGGTCAGTTGCATGTCAGTTGAACATGCAGGTCAGTTCTGGAACCAAGAATAATTCCTCCCCAAACGAGCAATCCTGCACCACTGTAACGGTGTCCTTCAATGGTGTTCTCTTGGTGGTAACGGGTACCTGGCGCTCTCCATATGAAAGTCCGGCGAGAATCAGACTGCAAACTAAACTTGGACTTGTCGGAAAACATCACACCAGACCACTGTTGTGGTGTACACAATGCATGCTCTCTACTCCAGGTTAATGGCAGGCGACAGTGAGTTGCGGTAAGTGGAACACATCTGACAGGCCTACGAGCATGTAGACCAATGTGCCCTAAGCGTCTGTACACGGTCTGCCTTGAAACTGTCGTACCGGTAGCTGAAGAGAGCTGACGAGACAGGTCTGATGCTGTGCTCCGTCTGTTTCTTTTGGCAGTAACTGCTAAATACCGGTCCTCATTCGGCGTTGTAACTCGGGGGCGACCTGTGCTGTAACATCTACTCACATTACCATCATCTTGGAATCGTTGCCAAAGCCTGGAGATGACACTCTGGACGATTCCAAGTTTCTCGGATACTTCCCGCTGGGTACGTCCACATTGCAGTCGTCCGATAATTCTACCACGTAAAAAAACATCCAAATGCTTCCTTTGTGCCATAACTATGCGGTAATTGCACTGAAAGGCTTTTAAAGCGCTTGTGAACAATTTTACTTCTTTGCCACCATTCCTTATATACCCCTCTCTTACACTCTCGTCATTGTAACGTACTATCCGCGCCATCTGGTGGTTTCTTGTAATTTGCATATTCTTCTACAAGATGTGTGTGATAATTCTACAGGTGAAATTTTTTTTAGAGTTCAATTTCTGTGTGATTCTGAATTATCCTTAATTTATTGACATGAGTGTAGTATAAATTTTTTATTTTTTAATTTATTTAGCTCTTCTTTCGAATTTATAGAGTTAAAAAAATTATTTAAAAATAGAAATAAATGAATATAATAATTGAATAAATATAATGAATTATGAAATAAATAAATAATACATAAATGCATCCCTTTGAAGTTAAATGAGTATAATGATATATGTGTTATACATACAACAATAATAAGTATAAAATAAATAATCTAAAAAATTCACATAGGAGTTCACTTTGCTTAACCTTCTTTTATTACAAAATAATAAAATGAAGATCTTTAAAAGACTATAAACACCTGAAGCCGTCGACAAAAATTATAGAAACTCCTGAAGCAGTGGATAAAAATCCTAAAAACTTCTAAAGCAGTCGATAAAAATTCCATAAACTCCTAAATAAGTCAATAAAAATCTAGAAACTCCTAAAGCAGTTGATAAAAATTCCAGAAACTCCTAAAGCAGTTGATAAAAGTCCTAGAATCTCCTAAAGCAGTCGATAAAAATCCTAGGAATTTCTAAAGCAGAGGAATAAAAGTTCCAGAAACTTCTGAAAGAGAACACAATATAAGATTTACACCATTTGCTTAATTTAGAAACATATAATAAAATAATATATATATTCTTGAACATATAAGTTGCCCAACACAGTTGCAGTGTGAGCACCTAATGTGCAGGTGGCAATAATCTATGTAATCAGAATTTCTTTATTCTCTCTATTTCTATATCTATGTAATCATAATACTTAAATGTATAATAAAAACTTCTTTATTTTTATATATTTTATGTAAACACAATTTCAAAAAATTACTTTAGTTAGTTTAAAATCTTAAAAAAACCCTCAATGTTGCAGGCGGTATTACGTTCAAAATACTGCTGAGCCTTAGGTTCTAATCCCTTAACAGCATTGAGCAATCACTTGTTTCAAAAACAAGTATATTCGATAACTATTGTGACAATATTCAAAAACATCTTGCATCAAAAGTTAGGCTGTTTGATAGTTTTCTGATTTTTTTCTCCAATACTATAATGCGTGGTAGTTATATCTAAAATCCTCTCAAAAGGCAAGTCCTCTTTTCACCACCCGTCGGTAGGTTTTTCCTGGAACACAAAGTCCACCGATTTCCGGAAAAAAATTTTAAAATAAAGAACTATATTTCGTAATATATAGTCACAAAGTTTTTAATATTTATGCATTCAAGAACAGTAATCGCAGTTTTTAGGAGCCCCCTCTATGTCCATATTCTGTAAGCCGAATGTCCCCCATTTAATTAGAAATTTTAAAATAAGTGAACATAAATCTCGAAGTCCATGACAATGGCAATTCTAACAACATTTAAAAATTAAAATCACTATATGCTCATGAATTGTAATTAAGACTTAAATGCTATTTTATACGCACGACAGAGACCGTTGTGTTATTGAAAACACAAAAACATGTGAAAGGATGGTGAAGGAAATTTAAATGGTGCATTGACGTCAAAGAGAAAGTTAAAACGAAAGCGAAAGAAAGTCACCATCGGGAATTTACAAATTGCCTACTTACAAGAAATTACAAGTAATTTTACTCTTTTGCAGTTTTTTTTGTATGCCAATACACATATTTTTAAACTAATTGAGAATTTTCGTGGTTATAGCATGCAGTTTCATTTTTAATTTTAAAAATATAATTTTGCTGTATTAAATACTTCTTTAAAATTATGCTTATAAAAAAAAGCAATTTGGGTATTCTTTACAGCAGAGATGCCCAAACCTTTAGCTTCCTTGGCATGCATTTAAAAAAAAAGATAATTTATAGATAATTGGTTAATACTCTGAAGTTAAAGATATCCATCATAAAAAATTAAACAACAATAACATATCGTAATAAACTTTACTTCCTTTTAGTGGTTTTTGTAATTATTAAACTGTTCAAGAAGTTTTAATCATAGAGATAAATAAAAAAATAGTCAATGTAGATTAATACTTAAATATATAATAAATAACTTCTTTATTTTTATGCATTTTATCCAATCTAATTTCAAAAAATAATTTTAATTAAAGTTAAAATCTAAAAAAATTTTTTAAAAATCTCAATATCTCAGATTGGACTGCATTCAAAACAGTGCTAAACCGCAAGTTAAACTGCTTCTGTTTTAATATAACACTAATGATAAATTTTTATTTTTACCTATATTTAACATTATAAGAATGTTACTGTAATTGTACTCAAATTTATATTTTTACCTATATTTAAGATTATAAGAATGCTACTGTATGTGTACTGAAATTTTTATTTTTACCTATATTTAACATTGTAAGAATGCCACTGTAACTGTACTCAAATTTTCATTTTTACCTATATTTAAAATTATAAGAATGCCACGGTAACTGTACTCAAATTTTTGTTTTTACAAACTACTAGTTATACAAACTTTTTAAATTTCATCATACATTGAAAGTAAAAAAGATATGTAAGAGCAAATTTATTAAAGCGAAAAAATTTAACTAAGTATTTCTACTACTTTTACAGAAAATTAATAATACAAAAATTAGATTTCAGTAGCCTTTCAAATATCCGTAATTCTCTATTTTGTAAGAAAAATATTGTAAGCAAGGTTAAAGGAATTTGGCACAATGTTTACTAAAATGAAATGTGTCAAATTTGAGAAAAGGTTTTTAAAAGATTTCTTAGTTAACAGAAATTATAAAGTTCATTTGATTGATTTGTCATTGAAACACAAATGTAAAATTCATTTAATCCTTTAAAACACAGTTTTACGAAACTTCTTGCGTTATTCAAGTATGTCCCAATTCAAAAACTATACCAAAGATACGAGTAATATAATATAACAAGGACATGCTTATTCAATGCATCTATTGATGAGAATTTTTGTTGGGGTTTTTACCATTAATCGCAACTTCCTCAAATGTCACTTGCCAGAAAAGAATAAGAAGAATCCTTTTTAACAAATAAATAAAAGATTCGTTGGCTAACAATAATGCCAATTTGACAAGATAACTAATTCATTAGATGTGTACTTGAATTCGTCAGTTTATAAATCACTTTTGTATCGAAAGGCGTAGCTTATCTTCTTTTTTATTTATCACCTTGAACGCTGCAAGAAAAAAAGTGGTGGTGCGACGTTCACATCTGTACGTCGACCCTACGCATAAGGATTAGAGAAAAAATTTTTATTGTTAATTAGAGAAAAAACATTCAAGGCTATCACATGAGGAATGCCTATAATTACGACTTCTGTGTTGAAATATTTTAAAAGGCTTATAGGTTATTTTGAACCAGTATTTTATTGTCTGCAGTCGCATATTAGCTATAAAAAACTTGTACAATAAAAAGGCATATTTTATGTACTTTCACTTATAAATGGCAACTACCTGTAGAATTTATAATAGCAGTAGAGTGAGAGAAATCCTATTTTGACGTCAACAAAGATAATTGATGGTAACTGGCGTTATGCTACTGACAGATGATGAAATATTCTTTAGTGTGAACTATGTTATTATCTGGAAAAAAATGAGCATTTTTAAAAGGAAGTAACTAAATATTTTAGTTCTTTTACTGTAATATTTTATGTTAACTTGTCAAAATGTTACTGCAACTTGCTTCAGAATTAAATATCAGAGTTTTATAATAAAAAGTAATTTTTTTATAAAGTTTTATAATAAAATGTACGTTTTTTATCAGTTTTATTTTCCAAGAAGTCATTCACCACAGCTGTTAAACTCAAGGACTTCATTCATATTTAAAATAACTAACTATATATTTTAGTTCTTTTACTATAATATTTTATGTTAACTTGTTAAAATATTACTTCAACTTGCTTTAAAACTCAATATTAGAGTTTTATAATGGAATATAAATTTTTGTTTATCAGTTTTATTTTCCAAGAAGTCATTCACCACAGCTGTCAAACGCAAGGAACTCGGCTCATATTTTAAAGGAACTAATAATCACGTTTTCTTATTTAATATAACACAATAAAAAACAAGGCACAAATAGAATTAAATGACCCAATAAGCAAATTCAATAAAGCAGAATAACATTACGAGGCGTGTCATTACGAGGCGTGAAATTCAGCACAGATGTAATACTAAATAGTTTACACAAATATCCTTAAATTTTCAGAGGCAAATCTTACTCTGGCCACATCTTCACTCTTGCAGCCATTTTAATAATATAAAAATAGAAAATTCTAAAAAAAAAAAAAACTGTAATTCAGTAAATATCGAGCAAATCATTAGAAATGTTCAGAAGCAAATCTTACTCTGGGCGCATCTTCACTAGTGCAGCCATTTTAACAGTATAAAATACCATAGAAAATTCTAAGGAAACAATTCAGAAAATATTGAGCAAATCATTATCCTCTCCGTAAGAGCGTTCCTATTTGCTTACTGTCCCCTTTGATCTTAATACAAATGGACACAACATCGTCAGCATGATAGAATGAATGTACAATTTAATGGTATTATCACAGTTTAGTAGTCTTATTTAAATGTGTGCAATTAAATCTATGTATATGAATTTCAATGTGTGAATTTAATCTTAAAAATAGTTTAACCTTTTTTTATTTCTAAACTCCTCACAGAAAAACAAGATACTGTTAAATTTTCAAAGTATTAATTACGTAAAGAAATGGTTTAAATTTTAATAATTGCTTTATTGTTTTTATTTTAAAACTTTCAATTCTAATGTTACAAAAAGATGTGAATTACATTAAACTATTAATGTCACAATGTCTCCTAATATGAATAATAATGATATATTCCATTATTAATATCTCCGTTAAAGAATAATGTTGAAAATTAATAAAGTGTTATATTTGTCCAAAAGCAGATCTTTCTCCAGCCACAAATTTTATTGCGTTGCCATTTTAACCCAAAAAACAAAACATCTTATAAAATCCTAAAGAAAACTTTCATACGGAAAATATTGAGGAAATTGCTAATCTCTGACATCAGCTAATAATTTCATCTGATTCCGATTCAAATAGACACAACATCACTGTCGTCATCTTGACAGAACGAGTGATCAATTTTGTGACTATCATGACCTGATAATCTTATTTAAAGAGTGAAATCAAATCTATATATATGAAAATCAATGTGTAAATTTGATTGGAAAAATATTGCTAAAAAAATAATAAATAAATAAATAATACCTAGGGAAAGTTAAACTTCTAAAGCAATTAATCACATTAAGAGATGTTTTGAGTTTTAATGATCGATTACTGTTTGTATTTCAAACTCATGTTTTCAATGCTACGAAAAGATATGAACTGTATTTATTATTGTTACTTTTTTTCTGGATGTTAGACACCTGTTGACAAAGACTGATGATAATCAAATACATCATAAAAAATTAAACAGCATATCTCTCTATCCAGGCGGATCTATGTTATCAGTAAAGCATTGAAGTGTCCTGTAAATAAATAATAAAAAAAACGTCATCCATTTATCAAAAGATACAAGTAAAACTGAATATCACATTTCCAAATTGATGTTATTTATTTCTGTAACAAAAAAAAGAGTTAGAATTGTATTGTTGATCTGTATATTAAATGTGGATCACGATGATACCTGATCATGAGTTTGCAAAAATTAACTTTAATTACTTAGTTATTAATTTTAGATATTTTAATTATTGATAAATTTTTTTGTTATTATTTTTACATAAATTCTATATAAAGCAATATTGTGTTTCTAGAGCATTAAAAATTTCAGTTTGATTATTTCCTCAGTTTTTAAAGATTATATTTCTTGCATTTCTTTTATTATACACGTACGTGTACTTTCAAAAAATCATAAAATCATACTAGAAATTCTTCTGAGATTCTTTTTATACATAACATATCTTAAATTTCAAAATCTAAGTGTGATTAGTAAAAATGTATAATTAATTCCAGCTTAATATATAGATTTAATTCATTAAAATTCAATTTATTTAGAATGCTATTACAAATTTATAAAAGAATTAATTACTTTTCTTACAGTTATAGTAATTTTATTGTTCATAATTATTTATGAAATCAATGTATAGTATATAAAAAATTATAAAAAGTTGGAAAATTAAAATAATGAAATAAAAAATAATATATAAATTTTAAGTAACCTCGCCAAACTTCCCTATAATTGTAAAGAATCTGATTATGCGTTTTAGTCGCATTACCACTTTTAATAACGTAACTATTACATAAGTAATATAATGCGTGAAAAATACAAATAAATATATTTTTACTATATATACTATATTTGTATTGTATAAAACATATTTGTAATGTTTTTAAATAGTTGTCGTGAAATGTTTTAAAATATAATAACATTAAATTACACCATAAATATTTTTCCTTATTAGACTTAAAAATTTTTATTTGTGGAGCTAATTTCGATTGCTGATCACTTTAATATGAGATTATTTGTTCTTAAAATAAAACATAAGTAACAGATTCAGTGTTATTCAGAGTACGTCATGGACTTGCTACACTGAATGAATCCACGTTTTGTCACTGCAACGTTGAAAGAATATTTCAAGAAGCATTATCTTTGAATTCTCCAATTTTCATCCTCCGGAGTAGCACTAATTGAGATCAAATACTTAAAGAAATTTAAAAAAGTATTAGATTTTTTTTATTTTAGTATATTTTATAAGTTAACTGATTTCAGCTGTGAGCTGTTTTTCACCACATTTTAGCATCGATGCATAAATTACTATACGAGATTACTATATTACACTCTGTAGTAATAAGTTCAATCTTAAGTTTTAAGATACAATATTTGCCCCTTAGAAATAAGCCTAATCCAAAGACGCATATCAATGGTGCTTTTTATTTATATAGATTTATGAAACGTAATGCACAGTGAATGAAACAGAAAAAAAGCTGTTCTTTTTAAGGTTGCACATATTGACTTTGTAGTGTGCAATTGGCAACTAGATCGTAACTAGGTGCTGTTAGGTTGAGATGCTTGAGGCACAGATTAAAGAACTTACAGCTTTACTTCAACACTCACAAACACCACACATATAAATTTAGAGACATATACTATTTAACACATTTAAAGAACAGATAATTATAAATTCGTGGAAGGAATTCATTTCTAAGCCGAAAACCCGATACGCAGGGTGTGTGAATATACTTCTTCTCTGAGGTGAGAGTCTTGACCTATAGACATATAAGCCATTTTTTCTGAAAACCACAGGAGGGCTCTCCTGCCAGTGGGTAGGAGGAAGCATGGTTACAACTTTACTTTATTCCATACCCAGGTGTATGTACCTCTCAACCAATCAAAAATGGTGAGAGTGGAAAGATAAGACAAAAACTTAACTACTACAGAATTAAAATGAATCTTATTACAGAAAAAAGAAAGATATAGTGTACTTAATATTCTATAATACACTGAAGTGACAAAAGTCATGGGATAGCAATATGCAAATTTTCAGATGGCAGTAGCATCGCGTAGAACAGGTATAAATGCGCAGTGCTTTCGCAGAGCTTTCATTTCTGTTCAAGTTATTCATATGAAGACGTTTTGACGTGATGATGACCGCACGACGGGAATTTACAGACTTTGAACGCGGAATGTTAGTTGGAGCTAGACGCATGGGTGATGCCATTTCGGAAATCGTTAGGGAATTCAACATTCCCAGATGCACTGTGTCAAGAGTGTGCCGAGAGTATGAAATTTCAGTATTGAAATTTCATAACATCCTACCATGGACAGCGCAGTGGTCGACCGCCTGCACTTAACGACCGAGACCGGCGACGTCTGCAAAGAGTCGTAAATTCTAACAGACAAGCAACACTACGTCAAATAACCTCAGAAATCAATGTGGGACGTACAAGGGACTTGTCTGTTAGAACTGTGCGGAGAAATTTGGCTTTCTTGGGCTATTCCAGCAGAAGACCGACTCGAGTGCCTTTACTGACAGAACGTCATCGCTTGCAGCGACTCTTGTGGGCACGTGAGCATATCGGTTGGTCCCTAGATGAATGGAAAACCGTGGCCTGGTCCGATGAGTCACGATTTCAGTTGGTAAGAGCTGATGGTAGGGTTCGAGTGTGGCGCAGACCCCATGAAGCCATGGACCCAAACTGTCAGCAAGGCACTGTTCAAGCTGGTGGTGGCTCCGTAATGGTGTGGGCTGTTTTTTCATGGCATGGACTTGGTCCTCTGGTGCGACTGGACCGAACATTGACTGGAAATGCTTATGTTCAGCTACTTGGAGATCACTTGCAGCCATTCATGGACTTCATGTACCCAAACAACGATGGGATTTTTATGGATGACAATGCGCCATGTCACCGGGCCACAACTGTTCGCGATTGGTTTGAAGAACATTGTGGACAATTCCAACGAATGATCTGGCCACCTAGATCGCCCTACATGAATCCCATCGAGCATTTATGGGACATCATCGAGAGGTCTGTTCGTGCCCAAAATCCTGCACCATCAACGCTTTCACAATTATGGACGTCTATCGAGACAGCATGGCTCAATATTGCTGCAGAAGACTTCCAACGACTTGTTGAGTCCATGCCACTTCGAGTTGCTGCACTTCGCCGGGCGAAAGGAGGGCCGACACGATGTTCAGAGGTATCCCATGACTTTTGTCACTTCAGTGTATACTCATGCTTATGTAACTAATATAAACATGAGGGAATCGAAAAATATTAAGTACAGAAAGGATGAAGAATAGTTATAAATAGGACATAGTATACAAAATATTATAACAGCGTTTAATCTACGGAATATAAAGTAACAAAATTCCATTGTTTAAAGCGAAAAAAAAAATGACTTCAGAGAATTTAATTGATGATTCAGGAGTATTGAATTTTTGAGATGATAAATTATTTATTTTCTTCTATAAAGTTTATTAAATTTAGGATTTTCCATGTTTATTGCTGAATCTTATTTCTGTGTCACTGATTAAAAAAACGAGAAAATTTAATATTTAAGAATATTAGAAAATATTAAAATTAATAAAAATATTAAAATATATATAATGTTAATATTATTTTTTTAAAAAGAGGGTTTTTAAGATTTTAAGCAATGATTCTTTAAAAGAATTGCAGGAAGAGAAAGATTCTGCAGTTTCTCTACAGAAGTAAAATTATCTTTTCAAATGTTAAATCTTTTGAGGTGTGTTGATAAATGTAAATAAAATTTCTTAATAACAATGAAAAATTCTGTGATTTTTCCTTCTATTAGCTCACACTCTCCCAATATATATCTTATTCAAATTTTCAATCGTTAATAAAATACATTTTATTCATCCACTCAAGTTCAAATACATTTTTTTGAACTTGTAGTGGATGACACTGATGTTAATACAGTTTTTCAGATATTAATTCATTAATTAAATTTAATTAATTAATTTTAGGTTTTTTTAGATTTAAGTTGCATATATCTACCAATAGATGGCGTCATATAAATTTAAAAAAACATGACTGAAAATTATTTACAAAAACACTTTGTGCAATATAGTGAAAAAAAAAGTAGGAATTTCCTTTAAAAAAAAAAATTTTTATATTACTTGTTATTTATTTATTTTTCTTTATACTTTAGGTATGATTTCGAAAAACTTTCATCCTTCATTATTAGGATTCTAGACTTGTTACAAATCCTCTGATAATTTAATTATTTTTGAGAATAAATAGTAGAGACAATTAGATATTAAAGATAAGTTGCATAGCCATCTATAATGTTTGCTTTAGTAGGGCTATAAGAGTTTTCATTGTCATAATAGCTTTTATATGCGATTAACAATGGGTTTTATGAGATAATTTTTCTGTCGATAATTCATCAATCTTTTAAAAAAAGCTTACCACGAAATGGCGCAAAGTCACCCGCTGTTATAAAAAACGGTTTTCACATTTCTCTCTTAATAAGCAATAGGTAAATCTCATTGAGAATATTTAATTAGCAAATTTAAAACTTTTTTATTAAAAATAAAAAATATATCTATATTTTTTTTATGTTTCACATCGTTTTTAACCCAAGAAAGCAAGCGCAAGGCAATGAACCAGGTTAACCAAATGCCTTTTTTTTCAGAAAATTTGGTGTTTGGAAATCGGTTTTCCTCGATATCTTCTTATCTTAAGAATGACCTTGAAATGTCCTTTACTTCCACGGGTTTTTATTTATTTATTTGTTTATTATTTTATTTTATTTAATTATTTATTTATTATTTTATTTTATTTAATTATTTATTTATTATTTTATTTTATTTATTTACTTATTTATTTTTATTTTATTTTATTTATTTACTTATTTATTTTTATTTTGTTATTTAATTTTTTAATTTAATTTTATTTATTTACTTATTTATTTTTATTTATTTATTTTTATTTATTTTATTTTATTTTATTTAATTATTGAGGAAAGGACATTCTTTCTCAGAATGTAAGTTTTTATTTTATTTTCTTAGGAGCACAATTATGACTATGATGTTTTGATTAGAGAGGGCGAATAAACGTTAAATTAATCAAAATATTAATATCTTTCAAAAAATCATTTTTAAATTTTACGTTCATTATAAAAAAATTTACTTATTTTTACGTCCATTTATTTAAATTTAATGTCTAATAACAATATTTTAGTTAATTAATTTCCATAACTAATTTATTAGTATTTAATTAATTTCCGTTAATAACTTTTCAGTTTATTAATTAAAAACAATATTTTAATTAATTAATTTCCGATAGCAATAATTTAATTTAATATCAATATTTTAATTATTTTTTCAAATAACAGTAATTTTTTAACGAACTACATAAACAAAATGGAGTCTTTGAGAAATGTATTGAAAGAAGATGAAATTTTGATTTGTCGACCTACGATCTTTTTTTCGCAAACATTGGGCTAATTAAACCGAGACCTACAATTTAACGTGGATATCGAACCACTCATAAACAACCATGCCACCACTATGATTCGAGTCTGAAGTATGTAGTACCAAAGGCAGAGTGCTAGCCAATTGGCCATCAGGCCGTAAAGAATCTCTGAAAAGCAGAGAAATAATATGTAACATTATGTTTATTTTTTTTCTTTGACTTTTATCTGATTGCATTGTTTATTTAAATAATCTAATAAGTTTGTCTAAAAAGTTAACTAACCAACTCAATAATTATGGGAATTGACCTTAAGAAATGATATTAATATGTACCTTAATATATGACCTTAATATGTACCTAACCTTTTAGGTATATATCTTTAACACCTTGACATAGAAAGAGATGAAGGTTAGAACTGTTTGGTTTGTCGACCTACAGTCATTTTGTGCACACTTTGGTCTAATTAGACCGGGACCTACAGTTTAAGTGGATTTCGAACCACTCATAAACACTCATACCATTACCAGAATTTGAACCTGAAACCCATGGTACCAAAGACTTCAGCCTTAACCAATTGGCCAATCAGGCCGCGAAGAACGCCTTAAAAGCAAAAAAAAAAAAAAATATTCGTTATATAACATTATATTTAAATTTTCTCTTTAACTTTTACCTGTTAGCAGTGTTTAATTAAGTTATCTAATTAGTTTGTCTAAGAAGTTAACTAACCAATTCAATAACTGTAATGAATTGACCTTAAGAATTAAACCTTTCAGGTACATATCTTTAACACCTTGACATAGAAAGAAATGAGGGTTAGATCGGAGATGATTATTTTAATGCTCCTTTTTTAACAAATAATTGCTCGTTTTTAGTAATTGAAGCAAATCCGCAAATCCTTGAATATCAAATTAATTACAATAAAAGTAAAAAAATTATTTTTATTTTTGTCTTATGTTTTTGCCAAAGCAATTTATTTATTTTTTTTTTTTTTCTTTTCTTTGTTCTTTTTTTTTCTATCGACTTGTAATTCGTTCGCATTAAATGACCCTGAAGTAAATTATCAGTAAGAATTTATAAAAAAAATTTCTGCATTTTTATAAAACCACATTCCATGTAGTTTCAGAATATTATTATGCAACAACTGATGTTTAAAAGTTTATTAATTATTTTAATGAATTTTTATGTATTTTAAGGGGATTAAAAAACAGTTATCTTTTCTATTTAGTTCGAAAAGGATGCGTATATGTCCTTTTTAAATGCATTTTCATTACTTTATAGCAAAAGAAAGGTTTCGAAATTTTTATTTTTAATATTTTAAACTTTCACTTAATTTCATTCATTTACATTCATTTATATTGATAATTTTGTATTATTTTATAAAATAATGTAAAACATTTAAAACAATTACTCAAATAAGTATTATTTAAGAAGTGAAATATGATGTTTCTTGAGTTTTGAATGATATTAAATTTTGACTATATTTATACATGTATTTACAGAGGACTTTTAAAAGTTTTTTTTCAAAGGATTAGCATCATTTTGCGGTTTTTGTCAATTGTTTTGATAATTTTTATTTTTATTTTGGGAAAATAATTCATTATAAACATATTTTTTCACTTTGACTAATAAATATTTTATGAAACAAATTTTTTAAGCTAACAATAAAAAGTTACCTAAATCTCAAGACAGGAAAATTAAAAAAAAAAAAAAATTTAACAGCAACAACAACGAAAAAAACTAATATATTATACTACTTTAAAGATAATAAAGTTCTAACGGTTTGAGGATAGCTAATCATACTTGTGCTGGTTACAAAATATTTAACACACTATAATTTACATTATTATTATTTTTTATTGATGCAAGAGCCCTATGGTGGGCCAAAGCCGACTGCCTACTGGCAGATATCGAGACAGGAAATGTTTTCTTTTTTGGGGGTAGGGTTCTCATCCCTGCTCTCTATAGTCATATTAGACCGGGACCTAAGGTTTAAAATGGATTCCGAACCACTACAAACATCCATGGCCCCACCGGGACTCAAACCCGAAATCTGTGACACTGAGTGCCAGAAATTTACATCATAGCTTTCCAAAATAGGATTTCCAAATGCTTCACTTTTAAATTTATTTAGCAGTTTTTCCCTAGATGTGTGTTATGTACAAGTGTTCTCAGTGTGTAGCCCATATGAGATATCTTTATGATGGGAGGACAATATTTTAAAGTAGCAGGTATGTATTTTTTTTTTCTAAAACGTTGTATTAAACAGTAAAGCCTCTCTGAAAGACTTTCAGGAATTAGTGCTTCTCATTTGAACATCCTGTTAAAAAATATTGGAAAACTAAACAATCAATCCAGCAATTGCTATGAGACTCTTTGTCACAATTACTAAAATCCCAATTTATTAACTGTATCAAGAAATATAAATTATAAACGTTTTCTTTTATTTATTTATGTAATTCCAGAGGTTTGCCTTTCATTAGTCATCATGGAGAACTGTTGTTAATTTCAGAGAACTGGAGAATTGTTGTCTATTTTATAGGAATTGGTTCTAAAAGTATATCCAAAGTAATGAATATAATTCACAATTTATAATCGTAAGAAACTTCATATAGCTAAAACAAATTCTAAGATAAAATTTGTTTTATTGGTTTAGAAAACTTACTTGCCTCGGAAATATTCTCTGTGACTCTTTTAAACAAGCCTATTAATTTCCTCAGAAAAGTGATTGTAAATACTGATAGAAGTGATATATTTCTATTAGAAATTATTGTGCCACAAGGATTAGAGACTCTTTTCATGCTCAAAATCATAATAGACGAAATATGTTTCCGGATAAAATTGTATATTGGAGCGCCCATTCCGGTTAGCTAGGTCATATACGAAATGGATATCAATCACCTAAGAGTTAGTGACACAATGCAAAAGTTGTCGATTTCACTCAATCAATAACTTTAATAAGAAAATTACATGCGGCGACCTAAGTGTACCGAACGTATGCAATCATATACAGCACTATAATACCAAGTATACTGTGAATACTAAGTCAATATATACAGTGTATACCCATAGCGTACATTCCCGTAATCTAGGTCACATATGAAATGGATATCAGACACCTAAACGTTAGTGGAACAACACATGTCGATTTCCCTCAATCGACAGCTTTATTACATATGGCAACCTAAGTATACAGAACTATGCAGTCATATACATCACAATAATACCAAGTATACAGTGAATATATACAGTGGATAACTAAGCCAATATATACAATGAATACCCTAAATGAATATGCAGTGCTAATACTAAGTGATTATATAAAGTGGAAATTCTAAGTGAATAAGCGAATATACCCTAATATTAAGTAGACAGTCATATACAGAATCCTTTATCCCATTCCAGCCATGCTTTACCATGGGGTTCTGATTCTTATTAGCATTCTGTATTTCACCTGGTTTGAACATGGAGTTCTGAACAATCTATAGCAGTTTAAATTAATAGACATAATCATGCCTTTGTTTTCCTTAGTTATTTCATTATAAACAAAGCACTGAAGGAACAGAGACTAATATATGTATACATAGGTATTGCTATCATTTTAAAAATGGCAACATTTATTCTCTAAACAGAATTGGTGTTTGATGGCTTCTTGACAAACCGATTATTTCTTTACAGCGCGTGTAAAAACGCGTTCATTGTTTGTTTGTTTTATGTTTCAATGTCGCATATCATCTGCTCAAAGGCTGATCACTTGCTCTTTTACACGTTATTTCCCACTGAGATAAAAGAAAACTGATCTTTCCGTGATGAGCTTCCAGGTGATAGCTCAACGTGGATTACCCTTCATTATCTAGAAAGTAATGTTTTAATCTCAAAGAATCGACAAAAAATACAGCTTATTCATTACATTTCTGAAGCGCCGTGGGAAAATGGGCATGTTTAATCAACAGGGGTAACTTTTTTATACGTCACTGATAACCATCCTTACATTAGATTGGTAAAGACTATTACAACGTCACTGCAGATTTTGGTACAAAGAGTGGAGCAATTCCGCAAGCCCTTCCTTACTAATTTGTAATAGCTGGCAGTGGATGTCAGCTAGCGCAATGCTGAATTTAAGAGTTCTATTGGCGCTGCTGTTGGTAGCAGGTAGGGAAGTGTTTCATACAAATTTTAATGGAAGACACTTGTTATGTTTCAATTAACTCTAAATAAGTTTATTGTATTGCAAATTTTTATTTTTATTGTGTTCTGATGTTCATATAAAATAAAATTTATAATATATACAATAGATAAGTAAGAATATTTTTCTAGTAATCGGTTTTCATCAGAAAATTTGGTTTAAGTCTTAAAAAATAATTAGTAAATACAATGTAAAAAAATTTTGGTTTTCATTTTTGTCGTATGTATTTGACGTTGTATTTGAAGTCACTGTAAAATCTATAGGTTATCTTTTAGTGACTTGGTTTGAGTTTTTAAGAATAATTAGTAAAAATAACTTGTAACAACATTTGTTTTTAATTTTAGTCATAAATATTTGAAGTCAAAAAAAACTATTGATCATCTTTCAGTATGAGCATTTGACGTACATAATATATAAATATGGTGTATAATATATAATATTTTCATTATGAGCATTTGACGTACATATTATATATAAATATGGTATATAATATATAATATTTTCAGTATGAGGATTTTTATATAAAATAAAATGTATAATAAACACCACAAATAAATAAGAATATTTTGTTTCTAGTGCTCTGTTTTCATCAGAAAACTTGGTTTGGTTTTTAAAGAATAATTAGTAAAAACAATTTGTAAAAATCTTTTGTTTTTAATTTTAGTCATAAATATTTGAAGTCACTATAAAATCTATAGATTATTTTTCAGTATGAGTATTTGAGAATGTTTTCTCGCAAATATTTGGCTTCATTTCGAAATTCGCTTTGCTATTTTCATTAATTAAATATTGTTTGTCAATGAGGTTTAAATAAGTGCAAATTTGTTTTATTTTTATTATGTTATGTCAATGTTATCATTATAATAAAAAAATTAAATAATAATAATAATAATTTAAATAAAAAATAATTAAAATAATAATAATTATTATAAATATATATAAATATAAATATATAATAAAAATAAAATAATTCATTCTCAATTAATATATAATAAAAATAAAATAATTTATTTTCAATAAATATATAATAAAATATATAAATAAAAATAATAATAAATAATTATATATTTAGATGAAATTAATAATTTTCGAAATTCGAAGTATAAATAATTTTTTTATATAATTATGTTGAAATGCTATATAAAATGAAATAAATAATTTTTTTTTTTGTTTAATGTTCGTCATCTGATATTTAAAATGAATTTTTTGAATATCATTTGGTATTCAAAACTGTTTATCCCTAATTAAATTTTATAAATTAGTTTTTAAACAAAATGAAATTTAATATTACAAGGTTTATTTCCAAAACATCAAAAAATAATCAAAATTATGATGAATGGTAAACTCTTCATCTATAAATAAAAATCAATGCAAACTTGTTATTTGCTACGAAAAAGCTATTTTAAATCGTAAACAAGTTTTCACCTTCTTCGTGGGCTGCTTATTCAATTAAGAATTCAAAAGTTTCCCGTTTACATTTTTCCATGTCTTTTATTTCAATAAAAGCACATTATACAGAAAATTTCTAACTTCAGAATTATTCTTATCACATTTGATTTAATTACTATTTCGTGTTTGAAATATTAATAAATGCATGGAAATCAGCGTATTTTTTCATGCACACGTGACTTACTTTTAAAATTTCTCTCTGTCAGTTTTTTTTTTTTATTCTTGGTGGACACAAATCAAATAATCCTATGTTTTAAAAGTTTCCCAATTATATCAACATTAAGTGTATTTTTATTATTTTTAAGAATAAAAATAATAGTAGGAATGATTGATAAATTATCAATAAATTAAAAATATTTTTATTACATGATAATTTATATTTAGTGGAGAAATTTTTTGTATCGAAATTAAATTTAAGTAAGTCAATAACTTCAACTAATCCATAAACAAATACATATAAGCAATATAGCAATATAGCAAATACATACAAGCAATAAAGGCAAATATATATATAAGAAATATAGCAAATTCATATAAGCAATATAGGCAAATATATATAAGCAATATATAAATACATATAAGCTTATAATCTAATCCGTAAACAAATACATAAAATCATACATGTATGCCAATTCATATAAAAGATTTTCAACTAATGTGTTCTATTTAGTTGGACACTCTATATAATTCTCAAAAACTAATGATGATTGGTTAGTCTAGAAACACAGGTATATAATAAAAAAAAAACTTTGGGACAAAATGGATTTTTCTTTCTAAGCTGTTGACGTCAAAATATCCCACATATATTTCAGATTCAATTATGTTAGATGCTATGGAGAACACATTTCTACAGCAAAAACTTGCAAAATATCTATTTTAATATTAGTTCTTTGGGAATGATATCTGATCACAGAAATTAAGCAAATTACATTTATTTTCAATATAAATTTTTCCAACTATTAAATGTAAAATAATATTATATTTTCCATTTATTGTTATTGAGCAAGTAATCCAAAAGTTGTAATCAAATTTACTCCACGTGTGAAGTGCACAAGTGCGCATGTGCGAGTACTGACGTCGAAAAATCGAATGAGTGTACTGAAAGATTAATACTTCTTCATATAAAGATTATTTATTATATTATATTATTATTTCTTGTTGTTTTCAATCAATAATTGGTAAATTTTAATATATTAGTATTAAAATGTCTCTTGCCATCATTTAATCTGTAACATGTTTATTTAAATTCTAGACATGAAATACAGATATAAACACAGCTTGTTAATTAATTTTGGAATTTTTTTATGTTTACAAATATTTTGCAAATATGTTTTATTAAGTATACATGTACATTATTAATGTATTATACATGCACATTATAAATACATTATTATACATGTATTATTTTTACAAATATTTTACTCATATCCTACTTGCCTTAAGGGTTATTTTCATTTTGAAATACCTAAATTCGTATTGCCATAGAATTTGCAATGGGAAAAACCTGGTTTCAAGTTTTCCTCATGGAATCGTATATATTTAATTTTTGCTTTTGAACAATGATATCTATTTCTTATAATTATATATTTTATCTGACACTTATAGCAATAATTATGATTATTAAATATCATTGTTAATCGTTTTAATGCATATTCAACCATCTCAAGAAACTGCGCCAATTTGGTAAGTTATAGAACACAGCAAAATTAAGACTGAAAGTTTTAATTTGACCAGAAATACGAATGAAATATGATTTGCTAACATGTTTTTCTATTGTTAAACTGTAGTGTTGTCGGTTGTCCAGCTGGATTGTAAAAGGGTGTGGTTGGCTGAGTCTTAACAAACACAGGTTTGAGAAAAATAGCTTTATTTGGCATTCAAACAGAGATGCACGGTTAAAGATAGACAATATTTATCACATTTAAAGATTCAAATGAAATTTCAGATTCATTTTGAAAGTTAAGTCTCGGATGAGTTTCTTTTCTAATTAAAAATGTATGGATTCAGATTTTGCATCAAATATATTTCTTCTCGGGAAAATTGAAGTAAATGTTTCTCAACAGAGATGATTGAGCTGTATTAAACGTTTCTCAGCAGCATGAATTTGCAGTTCTATAAGAATAACTAATATTTTGATTTTTTTAAATAAAGCACACATAAATTTGCATCTCTATAAAAATAATCAATATTTTAATTTTTAAAAAAAATTCTTTTTGACAGCAAAATTGTTTTGTAATGAATGAATTATGAATCTCTCATGGATGTGGCGATTCTGCTTGAATAAAGTCGAATTTTCTACATATCCGCTGCATAAGTGTTGAATTCCTACAAGCAAATGTACAGGCGTTTAATTATAGTCTTAACAAACAAAAATTAAACCATGAATTCTAAAACCTAGAATAAACTATGAATCTCTGCTATGACATTCTAAATAGAGATTCAGGATTTAAAGCAGTCTTTTTTATCAAATCAAGATTCAGATGAAATTTCATTCATTTTACACAGATTAAGCTCAATCATTTCTTTTTTGACATTAAAAATATATGGATTCGGTTTTTAATAAAGTAAAAATATTTTCCAAAATGAATTTAATTTTATCAAAAGATAAATTAAAGCACACATGATTTTGCAGTTCTATAAAAATAACTAATATTTTGATTTTTTTACAAAAAAATTCTTTTTGATAACAAAAATGGTTTTTTTTCCTGTTTAGTCTGCGTCAGTGCTGTATCATATTCAAATGAAGTAGAAGATGCTGAAGACTCATTAGAAGTCGATTCCGATGAAAGTTTATATGATGCCGTGTTTGATCCAGATGATTTGACAGCTCACCATCCCAAGAAACATTCAAAGGAGAAGAAGCATTCGAAAGAGAAGAAGCATTCGAAAGAAAAGAAGCATTCAAAAGAAAAGCACTCAAAGGAAAAGAAGCACTCAAAAGAAAAGAAACATTCTAAAGAAGCCAAAAACAAGATAACGATTCCGGAAGATGCCATTGTATTGCCTCACGAGAAATTCTGTCAATACTTCTACGTCTTCGATGGCAAGCAATCCAACGTGTATAAATGCCAAAAAGGGCATCATTTTGATGCTAATAAACTTCAGTGCATGAAAACTAAAGACGTTAATTGTGGAAAACGGAAAAAACATGTTGGTAAGAAACAGTTTTGTAAATTATATCGATATATTTCTTTCTGTATCGATGTTAGACATTTATATTGATAACTTTTGGGTTTCTCATAATAAATTTAAATATATAGGATGTCAAAGAAACTATTAGACACATTAAAAGTTATGTTCAATAAATAGAAGAAATATAAATTAAATATTTTTCCTAACTTAAAAAATAATTGCAAAAGTTAATTAATCTTTATGTGTTCAAGTTGTACTCGATTTTATATTAACCATCTAGAGAAATATGAAATAAAAAGTGAATACTTTTCAGATTTAACTCAATGGAACTTTTCATGTACGATTATATGAAAGATTACGTCTTTTATACTAATTTGTTGGAACTGAAGCAATATATCACAGCCAGTTATTAATCACATAACTCCATACATAATTTTCATTACATTGCATGAAATTTGGTATCTTATGGATATATTGCAATTTATCAAAACATATAATATTGAAATTTATTAAATGTACATATATACATTTATATTCTATTTATATCTCTTCAAATTTCTTGCATAATTTATTGATGTGTCTAATAATTCAGAAACACTTTGTTGGAAATATATGTAAGGAAATATCCTACTATATAATAAACCGGTAATGTCATATTTCATAAAATTTGAACACATTTTAGCTTGATTAGTTTTTTTGGGGAAAAAATATTAATAAAAATCTGAAAATAATAAATCTATTCTACAGTCCTAATCCAGATGTAATAAAATATTGGCTGTTTTATAGAAACACATTATAACTTACTATTGCTAATACCGTAAATCTTAAATTTTATAGAAAAAAATATCATACTTTTTAATTAAAAAGAACTAATTATTATTTTTATGGCTTATGATTCAAAAAAAATCTTTTTTTTTTTTTTTTTTTTTTTTTTTTTTTTTTTTTTTACATATAGATTTTTTTATTTTAAACATTAACAAACACACAGTCTTTACATGTTAGAGGACCAATATTTCATTTTGTTTTTTCAAAAATTGTATCTCTATGCGGCCTAACTTTTGGTATTCCCATTATTTTTTGGCTATCATGACACTGAATCATTATCTGTTCAATTTTATTTCACTTACTTCAAAAATAGTAATTAAAATTCACAACTCATCATTTCACTTATATATACTTTACATATAAATTTTAAAACTATGTAGTCAAGTAAAATATCAAGTCAAGTTCTTCGAGTTAAAATTTTAAATATTTTATTATTTTAAAGAAAGCATGTTAATTATTTTAATAAGATTATTTTAATCCAATATGAATTCAAATTTCATATATCCAAAGTAGTAATTTTAAAAATTCACTTTAGTGCAAACTAATAATAAAATTAACATGATATTTTTCTCTGGCATTGTTTTCATATAAGTTTGTACGCCAAATGCCACTAAAAAATTAACCAACATTTATTACAAGGAAAAATTACAAAACTTCGATTCTTTTATTTCTGAAAAGAGTTGCAATATATCTTTAGCGTTATTATCTGAACACATGAAATTTTCTGTCTGGTAGATTACTATTTTAACTGTGTCATTAAAACTTAGAATACTGAGTATCATGTCCTCAAGGAAAAATGTAGACAGTTAATTAAAGAAATCTAAAACGTAAATAAAAGTCGAAAAATTTCATTTTAATTAGGGATTTTCCTATTCGAAACGCGATGCTTCTACATCTACTACTCAATTCGTTCAATTTCTTCGATTTACCAAACATTTCTACTTCAGCACTTTAAGCAGCTTTGTTTTTTAATCTGCACCCACGATAGAAGTAGAGAAGGAAGGTCATTCCAAGGTTGTAATCAATCAATCAATCAGACATTTTTTGTAACTCAATGAATGATTGGTTTTTCAGGTTCTAAAAGATAGTAAGTAAAAGATCTCCTCAGATATTTACTTCTTTACATTAAAAAATATTTTTAGTTGGATTCGAGAAAAAAGCTGTCGCATAAAAATATATCAAAGATACGTGCTTAAATTTCATATATTCTTCTATGAAAAATGAAAATAAAATGCATTTATAAAAATAAAATGAAAGTGAAAGTGAAATATATTTATACAAGCTAAAAATAATTACAGGTTTCACAAACAATGCCATATTTTACGAACTTAAAATACTTCAAGTGAAAAAAAAATTTAATTTTAAAAATTAAAAAAAATGAAATCTTACGGTGTGATCATTTTTTTAACTCGTAATTTCTCAAAACATATTCTGAAATTCCCTTTTATTTTAATAAAAGTAATTAATTATTAATTAATAAAAAGTAATTGATTATTAATCAATAAAAATAATTAATTATTAAAATTATTTTCTGAAGTAATAAACATTTACTTTATGAAAACGAAACACGAGAGCAGGATACAAATCTAATTTTAAAACAGCAAATTTTTAGCAAACAAAAAAAAATATATTTAAAGACTTCCTAGTAAAAACTGATTTAGTAATAAAATAAATTGTCTAATTAATATATAAAATATTTTATTATAAACATATAATATTTTCTAAAACATAATGTTCTAAACTAACATTTTCATAGTTTTTTTCTAAAACACAATCTTTTAGATATAGCATCAACAGCATGAAGAAAATATCCGGTAATGCAATCCCTCAGAACATTCATAATCAAAACTTATTCATGCTGTTTTCAAACAAATATAATCACATGAAAAACTTTAAAATCATTTCTGGTGCACGATGGAAACATTAATTATGCTATTCCATCCTCACAGCGAGCAGCGAAGAAAAGAAAGTCCGTGTCAACTACAAATGTCCGAAATCGAATGGCTTCCATCCGCACGAGTACTACTGCCACCTCTACTACGACTGCGACAACAAGAAGGCAGAGCTGTTCATGTGTCCCCCAGGAATGCTGTTCGACAGCAACAGCCAGATGTGTACTTTCAGAGGATATGCTGATTGCCAAAACAGAATTGACCCGAATCGTAAGTCCCACACATTCAGTCAATTAATATAAGCAATTAAAAAATTAGATACTAACAGAAAAAATTAGATATATATTGGGGTGAGATTTAGATTTCACCAAGACTTCCGTTTAAAATTATTATTTATATGATATGTAATCATATTTTACAGATAATCGTTCTTCTTCACACGTATATATATATAATACATTAATGTTTAATTTTTAAACTTAATTCAATTTTAAGCTTTAAAAAAAATTATTATTAATGTTTTTAGAAGGGGGTTAATATCCATTTCTTGATAGTGTTGTTTGTTGTTTCTTATCTCACTTGGCTGGCCAAGCCCACGAGCACATAATGAAGGGGAAGGAAGCAGCTTCTGTTATGATGGAGCACCCCGTAGGTAGAAGCCTGACTTCTGCTTACAGTCATAGGAGACCGGGACCTACGGCTTAAAGTGGATTCCTAACCACTACAAACATCCATGGCACCGCCAGGATTCGAACCCGAAACCTGTGGGCACCGAGCGCCAGAGCGCTAGACACTCGGCCATTCAGGTCCCAAATTTGCCAACGGCACGCGGTGTTCCCAGGTGGTCACCCACCCAAGTACTGACCGCGCCCAATGATACTTGACTTCGGTGATCTAACGAGAACCGGTATATTCAGCATGGTACGGCCGTTGGCTATTTCTTGATAGTAATATATTGTACAATAAGAATATTTAAATAGAAATTAGCATAATTATATTTAATATTGTAAAAAAACTAATTCGAACAAACCTGTGAATATATATATATATTGACTTTTAAAAAATTTTTCCTTCCATTTTGTCAGTTTTTATATATATATATATATATACATTTGAACAAAATTTTAAAAGTCAGCTAATATATTCTTTTTTAAAAAATATTCTTTTATATGTTACTAATTCTTAAAATAAATACAATTATACAAATAGTCATTGAAATTGAATACATTTCACATGTTTGTAATTTGTCGAATAAGCAAATGAATTTAACAAATTATTAATGGAGTTATAATATTTTAAATCTAATTACAGTAAAAAAGCTGATCTTTTAATATATTAAAGCCAATAATATTAATTCCAATGGCTTAGAAGTCTTAGTTCAGCTTTGTTGTCCCTAAAAAATTCAAGATTTTTTTCGTTATTACAAATACAAGTATCATTATTGATCATCGCGAATCATTGAGATGATCGTCATCATTGATCATCGATTTAAAACGAAAATCATACACAATTTCTTTAACAAAAAATTCGAACTCAATTAAAAAAAATTGTAATATCAATATCTTTTATAACCTTTGACATCATTGACATAAGAACCAGATATTGTTTGTTGAACCAGATTTTTGACCAGATTTGAACCAGATTTTTGTTGGGGAGATTGAAAGATTATCGATGGCTTTAATTTTAATTCTATTTCGATACGGTCGATAATGATCAGCGAGTCAAAAGAGGTAAGATACTTAATTATTAAAAACAGGAATTTAATGTAGACAATAAACAATAAATACAATTTCTTCAAAGGAAAATATTTGTAGGAAAGAAAATATCAGTGTAAGTAAAGAGTAATATTGTCTTTATAACCACTGACATCAATAGCCAGATTCCATTGTATGCCATCTGGACGTAAATAGGTTGAAAAAACTTCGTTGTTTTTCAATTAAAATTCGAAAAGAAAAAAATATTCAGCCTTTTAAGCAAATGAATAATTTTTTTTCAATCACACTGTTATATTTTGTAAATATTTTTTTTTATTTCAAATGGTTAGGCATATGGCTAGGCATGAAATAACATAGAACAATAGCACTAAGAACAATAGAACTATTAAGAATTAAGAAAAAAGACTAGAATGATTGCCTAATGAGCGATCTTGCTTCCCAATATCTCGACACCTCTGTAGGTCCACGAAAAGCCCCAACATCGGAGCAGATAGTCCCTGTTTATTACTTCTCCAGAGTCACAAAGTGGACAAATAGGATCGTTTGAAATGCCTATGTGGGCGGCAAGGCAATCGTGTCCTGTATACAGGGGAAAGGCTGCCACTGCATTGCTTCTTGGTTTATCGGAAATGTTGTTGTTTTAAAGCAGCTGGCATAACAGAGACGTTTATCTTTATGCCAGAGACAGTTAATAGATTAAAAAACAAGTGCTGCACCGCTGTTACTCATTTAGCCCTACCCAGGGGGCACGTGTAGCTTGAAGATATGCTACGGACGTTAGTAACACAACCCCCATGTAATAATTAACATGTAATTACAGAAATTATTATCTTTTTAGAGCCATTAATTTTAATTGCAAGCATATTAATAGATATATCTGAAAATGTAAAACACTTTATGGTTAAAAACATGGATTGTATACACATAATAATTATCAAATGCAATGTCTACCAAAAAAAAAAAATTGAAATGCAACCAAAAGAAAATTACAACCTGGTTTTATTATCTTTCACAGCTAGTGACAACAATGAGATAGTAGAGCCTCCCACTGAACAAATATTCGACTGCAGGGACTTGAGCGGAATCTTGCCTCACCCCACGATGTGCAACAAGTATATTCGGTGCTGGTTTCGATTCGGGGATGTGCACGTGTGCCCCAAAGGCTACTTGTTCGATGAGGACCTCCAAAAGTGCAGTCCAAAAAAGTCTGTCTATTGCCATGACAGGATAGATCCTGACAGTAAGAAATTAATTTCAGTATACAGTTAATTATTTTTTAATTAATTATTAAACCGATGTTCAATATAATTTCAACTTAGCTAATAGAATGGATGAATTTTAATTAATATTTGTAAATGGAAACTACATTTATGATATTTTTAATGAGATCTAACATTAGACATTAACATTTGTTAATAAAGGGTATTTAGTATTTTTTCTTTCTTTTTATTAATTCTTTTCATTATTAATATTTCATTTTTATTCCAATTCTGTCTTATGTATCTCGTGGATTATTATGATATTGTATATAAAAAATTTTGTGAATATCATTTGCTGTGTAAGCTTTTTGTTATACTAGTGATGCACGTATTGAATGTATGAGGGTAAATAAAAAAAATTAATAATAATGTTTTTCATCAGGAACTACTTTTTGTATGCTAATACAATAAATTATTGAATAAATAATTAATTTTAAGCATTTTTTAAGCAGTTCAGCAGTTTAAGTTAATGAGCATTACTGGGAAGCCAGAGATATCTTAGATTAATGAACTCTGTTGATTCTTAGAATGTCTCTTAGATTAATGAACTCAGCATTTTTTGTGTGTGTGTTCTTTTTACCTTTATTCTTGTCTCTTACTGTAATGGTTTATAATCTGCCATTAGAAATAAAAAAAAAAAGTTTTATATCATTGTCTTCGTTAACCTTTTCAGGATTCGAGGATGAAGAAGAGCCAATTCTGATCGATCCTTATCCCTATTTCATCTGTGACGCTTACTATGGCCGTTACCCTCACATAGAAGACTGTTCCATGTACTACGAGTGCTCGGCGGGCCAACCCCAACTGTATGCCTGTCCTCCCGATAGACTGTATGATGCTGAGATGCAGACGTGCAGGCCGTCTTCAGAAGTATCGTGCAATAATGATGAAACTGGTAAAATCATTGGTAAGTACTTAATATTTGATTATTACAGCATGTCTTTTAGAAATGTATATCAATTGTGGATTTTTTAAGCACATGAATATCAGCAGATAAAATATTACTTTAATACTAGAAGGCCCGGCAGATGTTGTCCTGCCCTGAAAATAAAAAAACAAAAAACAATCCTGGAATATGATTGTAGCGTCATCTACCGAGTCCAATTGTGAATTTAAACCATAATTAGTATATAGTTTTTTGTTTTTCTTGAAGTGGTAAGTACATGTCATCATATGAATTAAATCATCCTCTTTTCATTTAAATTTTTGCTGATATTTTATTTTGATTAAAGTAAAAAATACATAGTTGCACTAAAGCTATGTATATATATATAAGATTTTTTCACGGTTTTTTATGATATAAAGACATTTTTGCATTTAATGCATAAATTGCTAATATTGTCAGTCTGCATTTATTGGCTAATAATTTTATAGCGAACCCCAAGGATCAATAGTATATCAACCATCTTTTGCTCTCTATTCTATGTCCAATATCATAGTAAAAATTATTCTTGCAGACGAATCTTTCATCTGCCCTCTCAGAGAAGGTATTTTCAAGGACGAAGAAAACTGCGCCTCATACTACATGTGCAAGAACGGCAGAGCAGAACGTCTTACCTGCCCGGACGGTGAACTTTTTGACAGTGACGCGAAATTTTGCAATGATGAGGAGGAAGTAACCTGTGGAGATAGGCTTCATCCAGGAGGTATGTCTTTATGGTAGTTTTTCAGTAGGTTGGTTACAAAAAAAACGAAAATAATTGATCTTTCAAAAATTTTAATCTTCGGTATTAAATATTTCATGTAAGAGAATTGATATCATATCCTAGAGTTATTCCTAATATGTTACATACCATATGTACATCCCGCATATCTGTACATGCGACATACTAGTGCTATATGTTTGTGAGATAGGCAACTGATTATTTTTCAATAATTTGGTTACATCAAAAGAGAATATTTTATTATTCAGAGATTTTCTTCTGTATATTAAATGGTTTATGTGTCAGATTTTATATCTAAGAATTATTCTTAACATGAAATATAATAAATTCTACGTATTACACATCAACATGCATTTGAATTATATACCTGTGAGGGGCGTATTTGCTCTTTGATGAATTTACTAAATTTTAATATTTATGAAAAAACACTTGTTACATTTATTGTTATCACTTTTCCCTTCTTTATTTATTGCATGCAAATTCCTTTCACACTCATAAGATAAACTCATTTTTATTAATAGTTTGCCTTCAATGTAAATGCTAAAAAACAATCATAAAATTTAATTCATATGATCATCGTTACAGCAAAATGTATTTTACAAGAAAATTATTCTCACTGTAAATGAAATGCAAGCGTTATATTTCAAAATTTGAAATTTAAACATAAAATTCAAGCTTGAAATCCTGTTTTTATTAAAATATAGTAGTTCAAGAATGTTGAACTAGAGGTTTGTTGTGGCCTGGTTATTCAAGTGCTGTGCTTTTTATCTCAATTGATAAGGATGCCGAATTTGAAATCCGACTAGAAAATGAATCAAAAGTTCCCATGTTTACAACGCGAATGAACATATTAAATGGGAGGGCGGGTGAATAGAGAAGATGCTAACTTTCTAGATATCATCATCATATAATCCTTTACAATCTGTGGTAATACCAAAGATTAATGCCTAACCATCAAAGTAGTATTTCCTTTGCAAAGTATCAGCAATTTACGTGATTCATGAATCAACACTTAGAAACCCTAATTTTCTTAAAACAATAATATGTCATAATAAATAATAAAAGAATAAAAAAGAAGATTTAATTATTTAAGTAAAGTATTACAGTTCGTTTTCAAGTACCAGCTAGGAATATTATTTGAAGTAACAAATATAAATAGGAAAAAAAATTATGTCTATAGAATTACACTCATGTCCATAAATTGAGGATAATGAAGTTCAGGCAAAAAAAGAGACAGAAGCAAAACAAATTTGACTTATTTGTAAAGTCTATTTATTAAACAAAAGGTAAAGAGCAAAAAAGATGCTATATGTTTGATATAATTAATAAAAATTGCGATTTTTTACTCCCTGGAGCAAATTTCAAAAAAGAACCTATTTACAAAAAACAGTATAACATGGTTAGTATGATGGTTAATATGGAGTATGTCTCCCGGACGATGCAATATAGGCCTTACATCGCCTAAGCATGCTGAGTATCAAATTATCAATCTGATCTTTCTGAATATTACACCACTCATCAAGCAATGCCCTCCGAAGTTCCGGTTGACAGATGGGAGGGGGTTGACGGGCTGCAATTCGTCGGCCAAGCATATCCCACACATGCTCTATTGGATTCAAGTCCGGTGAGTAGGCTGGCCAATCCATACGGGTGATATCCTCCAATTGAAGGCATTCGTCTACAATGTTTGCACGGTGAGGACTGCCGTTGTCATCCATAAACAGAAATTCAGCACCCATGGCGCCCCGAAACAAACGTACATGTTGTTCCAGAATGACATCCCGATAGATGTGGCCTATCATCGTTACACTCTGAACATGCAGGTCAGTTCTGGAACCAAGAATAATTCCTCCCCAAACGAGCCATCCTGCACCACCGTAACGGTGTCGTTCAATGGTGTTCTCTTGGTGGTAACGGGTACCTGGCGCTCTCCGTATGAAAGTCCGGCGAGAATCAGACTGCAAACTAAACCTGGACTCGTCGGAAAACATCACACCAGACCACTGCTGCGTTGTCCACAATGCATGCTCTCTACTCCAGGTTAATCGCAGGCGACAGTGAGTTGCGGTAAGTGGAACACATCTGACAGGCCTACGAGCATATAGACCAATGTGCCCAAAGCGTCTGTACACGGTCTGCCTTGAAACTGTCGTACCGGTAGCTGAAGAGAGCTGACAAGACAGGTCTGATGCTGTGCTCCGTCTGTTTCTTTTGGCAGTAACTGCTAAATACCGGTCCTCATTCGGCGTTGTAACTCGGGGGCGACCTGTGCTGTAACATCTACTCACATTACCATCATCTTGGAATCGTTGCCAAAGCCTGGAGATGACACTCTGGGCGATTCCAAGTTCCTCGGATACTTCCAGCTGGGTACATCCACATTCCAGTCGTCCGATAATTCTACCACGTAAAAAATCATCCAAATGCTTCCTTTGTGCCATAACTATGCGGTTATTGCACTGAAAGGCTTTTAAAGCGCTTATGAACAATTTTACTTCTTTGCCATCATTCCTTATATACCCCTCTCTTACACTCTCGTCATTGCGACGCACTATCCTCGCCATCTGGTGGTTTCCTGTAATTTGCATATTCTTCTTCATGATGTGTGTGATAATTCTACAGGTGAAATTTCTATTTTAGAGTTCAATTTCTGTGTGATTCTGAATTATCCTTAATTTATGGACATGAGTGTACATCTAATAATTATTATTTCGATTATCTTTATCTGCTAATATAAGCAAGGTAATCTATATTATCAGTTATAAGTATATGGTGATGTCCTAGAAAAAGTTCCGTGACATCGCAAAATGTGAGTTAATAAATACTGGCGATAATAATGCTGGCATGGGCAAAGATCTGTGTTTCAGAACTTAAAAACAAATGTTATTATGGTAAAACATTACGAATTTTTACAAAAATCATAAAAAACTCATAATTTTAGCATTGCGAAGGAGTCCGAAAACACAAGAAAATATAATTTGTAGCTGAACCTAAGTAGGAGAGAAACTAGAAAATAGAGAGATATTGTAGTTGAGAGCTTAATTAATGGGAAAATGTGTAATGAGGGTCTACTAATGATGATGATTACATTAAAATTTGTAATGATGGTCCTGATATCTTTACAGTTATGGAATTTAGTTATTCTAATGATTAACTGTTAAACAATGTATTGGCTGTGGTTACTGAATGTGGTTATAATCCTGCTTCTATTGAACCTGATGGATGTAAAATAGCGTGTAACATTTGTTTTATAATTTAAGAAACATCTTGGACTTTTAAACAATAACAAATCCCATCATCATCTCTAAATTTTCAATAGATCTTGCGATTAACGGCATTATAAAAGTTCATAAAACAACGATAATGGTAATGTAAACTGTTATTACCGTTTAGATTAACAAATTTAAATGTCATAGTTAACTGTTAACATCATTTAATTTTAAATATACTCCTCGTTTATTTACATTATACGAAAAAAACTGTCCTCCAATTACAGAGGATCCTGACGATGGAAACAATGACAATGTTATAGACGAGAATCCCGACTATGAGTGTCAAAAGCCCCATGGCCGCTTCACTCACGAAGAAGTCTGCAACTGGTACTACCATTGCAAGGACGGCAATCCCAGCATTCGGGTCTGCAGAAATGGAAAATTCTATGACGTCAACCATGACGCTTGTGAAGATGAAGTGGACTGCGGAGACAGGAGGCCAGGTATGTCCTTCAAAAATCCTTGAGTACTTTTGGCTACAATTGTAGAAAGTAATAATTACCAAGAGGATTCGTCTAGTCACAAATTAGGTTCTTCAATAATGATAAATATTATTTCCATCAAATTAAATCCAGTATATAAAGTTAAGTTATAGTGGCAGTTTTAGTTGTACAGTTACAGTTGTTATAGTTGCATTTTACAGTTACTTACATACTCTTCGTTAAAAATTATTGACAGCAATAATTCATTCACATAATTCATCTATTCTCATAATTCAGAATAATTATTTTTTCTTCAAATTATTTTAGCAATTTATTGACAGCAATTATTCAACTCACACTATACTTACAGTTTTTATGCAGTGCTGTGTCACAGATTTTACTAGTTAACTGTGGGAAAACATCTACATCTTACATTGTAAATGAAATAAAATAAAATAATATTATGTACGTTATAATTTAATTATTTGTATTACACTGTATTATAATTTCTACTAAGAACAATTTAATAAAGACAGTTCTGTTTTTTTTTTTTTTTTAATTCATGTCAGTATAATTTACGAAGCATTATAATTTTGTAAGATGTATAAATTTTTAGTTAGTGACTGTTTAAGTTATCCAATTTAGTTCAGATTTGCAATCTTCATTTTGAAAATTTCATCCTTTAACTTATTATTCAAATAACTATAATCTGAATGCATCATGCTATCATCTGAAGCGATGCATCCTTGACGTTAGGATATATGTTCAATAAGAAATACGTGATTTACAAAAATATTTTAGATTTTTTTTATTTAAATTTATGGATCAGATTTAAATAGATTTTTTATAACTGGCAGTAATTTTATAACAAACTTAGAAAAGTCATAAATACAAATTATTTGAATGTGAATTATTATTTGAAAATCTATTTAGGAATCATTTATTACATATTCTGAATTTATTACATATTTATTATATTTTAAAATTTTATTAACAAATGTACAACTCAATTTTTAAAATACTAGTTACCAAAATACTAATAAATAAAATAACCTACAAGCTGATTTTCTTGATATAAACATTGCAATCATAGCTCACCACAAATGAATATATTTCACAAAAAAAGAATTCCATTTCACTTTCAATAGATTTACACCTTGGAACTCCAATATCAATATCAAAGTACATCGCAATATTATCGTTAATCAATTATTCAGAATTAATTTCCTCCGTAACAACAGTATTTTTAAACAAAAACAACGAAAGTTCTCAATAAAGATTAATGAGCATATAAAAGATTATATGTTATAAAAGATTATTATCTTTTATAACATGGCGTCCCAGAAACATTTATTAGTCAAAACTTTTTAATCTGTAATTGCCAAACTCATTTGTGTTAAAATAAATTTTCCAATAGTGTACAAGTTCCATAAATTCTCCCCACTGTGAGATTTTTCTCTCATATTTCTTCCAAGAAATACTAAATCACTCCATCAATTTCTACACCACCATTTCACTTTCCCACGCTGCTAATTAACAGAATCTTCGCAGTAAGCAAAAAAATCATTAAGTAAAAAATTAAGTTAAAAAAAATGTATTATCAGTGTTAACATATGAAAAGTTCATTTTCACTGTTAGGGATTCCACAGTGAATACTTTTTTTAAGAGGTTTCGAATTTTTTTTTCAGATTTTTTGTAGATTAATTCTTACTTAAAAAAACACGTATCGGTCAATGTACCTGAAGAGTGTACGTTGTTTTATTGACAATATGAATTAATTGTTACTATAGTTAAATCGAAGTTCTTTACGACTACTGTATCAATAATTGTATTTCATAATGCGGATGCTATTTAAATATCCATACTATTAAGTCTCTTTGATAAGATTTATTTTAAACAGTTCCAAATAATCTAGAAGATGGCTAGAGGAAATTTATTTATTGAAAATACCTAATACGTATTTTTTTAATTGTCTTTATATTACAATTCTTAAAACACAAAAAGAATTATACAAAAAAAAAAAAATTCAAAAAAGCATTGGAACTTTTAAATTAATTTGTTATCTAAAGAGATTTTTTTCTGACAAGCTTAAATAGAAATATTGTGCCCGGATATCAGGCAATTTGATTGAGGCCATTCTTAACTGAAGCGACAGATTTTTTTGCAGATTCAGCTATGTCACACTGCACCATCATGCCCCACAATTTGGAATAAAGGGTCGTAGAGATGGCATATGAAAGTTTCGCCTTCTCTTCCTTGAACCAAAAGAAAAAAATAATTTGTCTTATAGATTTATTGTGCTATTGCGTTCAAAGACATGGTGATTTCCTTTTCGCTTATCAAATTTCAAGCTAAGCTGTCTCAGCTTCGAATTCCAACGCAATATCCATCAGATTCCTCCTGTCTGTACCATTCTTAAATCAAACAAACACTTATTTTTATAATTATAACAAATACTTTTTATTTAAAGAGTAGTGTATCTTGTCGAACCAAAAGACGGCATGGTAAATTCTTATGGATATTTTCCCTTGTCCAAAGAATCTCCATCGGTACGTTCACGAAATGTACTATGGCTGGTATTAGCAATGATAATAAGGAACAAACATGTTATTCCAATGTTAAAGGGGGAAATATCATGATTCGGATAAGTTAAAACCATAAACATGTTTTATTAAAGTGATTTGGTATAGTTTTAATTATAATTAATTTTCTGTCCTAGTCGATTTAACAACAATTGAAGAACCTATTACTGAAGAACCAACAACAACAGAAGAACCCACAACTACAGAAGAACCAACAACTACAGAAGAACCAACAACAACAGAAGAACCCACAACTACAGAAGAACCCACAACAACAGAAGAACCCACAACTACAGAAGAACCAACAACAACAGAAGAACCCACAACTACAGAAGAACCCACAACAACAGAAGAACCCACAACAACAGAAGAACCCACAACTACAGAAGAACCAACAACAACAGAAGAGCCCACAACTACTGAGGAACCAACAACGACAGAAGAACCTACAACTACTGAAGAACCAACAACAACAGAAGAACCCACAACTACAGAAGAACCAACAACAACAGAAGAGCCCACAACTACAGAAGAACCAACAACTACTGAGGAACCAACCACCACTGAAGAACCTACTACTACTGAAGAAATTACAACCCCACCAGAACCCGTAACAAATCCACCAGTTGATGAGAGTAAGTTCTTTATTACAAAATTATTTTTTCTCAATTCAATAATACTGAATTTGTTTGAAATTCATAAGGTATATTTAATTTACGAATCAAACTCATCATATTGCAAAAACATTTTGTTACACAAAAAAATAACTGAAATTAAAAAATTTATAAATTTTATGAATTTTTAAATAATGGCAAAAAATGTCATTCGCAATATTGATCAGAATAATATAGTTTTAAAAGTAATGATTTAGTTTTATGAAGAAAACCAGTAATTACTGAAATCAAACTAATTAATATCTAACTATTGTAAAACATATCCAACTCTATTATCTATTTTAAATTTAAAAAAAAATCCCATGAAACTAGATATTAGTATTGGATACATATACTCTTTGCATTAAAAAAAAATACAGAAGTACTTGTATTTCTGAAAAGTAAGTCATTTACTTCAAAATTTCGCACGCTAAATCTCTTATATCAAATATGCAAATGAGTAAGTTTTTCTCGAATTATGAATGTAAAGGCATTGCTATAGAGCGCATTTTCTACTGTGAGGCTAGCATCGTGAGAAACAGATCATTGCGACAGAAAATTTATTTTTTCTTGCTGTCGGCGTTGTAGTTCTTTGGAAACAAACCAATAATGGCATCGCGATGTTGTCGAAGATTTCATAGTCAAATAGATGACTTCAAAAATATATCGAATAGTCGAGAAGAGTAAAACTTGCCAATTATATTAAGGAAACTGCATGATTAGGACACTGTTGCACAAAGATACTGGCTATAATAGTTGCTGCAAGGAACTCATCGGCAGAATAATGGTTTGGAATGCAAAATCGCACGGATAGCGAGGTAAAATTGGATTATTATGCTGCAAGTTCACTCTGCTCCAACCCAGCGTACTACACTACTTCCCGCATCACTCGTGATACACTTTCACAACACTTTATTGAGGTGTGGATAGGCTTACGTTATCTTTTAAGACATCTGACTTTAAAGCTTCAAAAAAGACAAAGAAGTCTTGTGTGTTTCCCAAGCATAATTATTATCAACTGACTGGCAATATATAGAAATCTGTGAATAATTCTACATTAGTCTTGAGGCACTTAACCATCGTATCCGTGGACAAAAATTTCTAAGACCAGCGTTCCCAAGCAGCCTTTGTTTTACAGAGTGTGGTATGCAGTGTTCTACCTTGCAACAACTTGTTTCCTGTCTTCCTATGCACTATTTTGGAAACCCAAAAGAGTGCAATTATACAATAATGAAATTACAGACATTCTCACTTTTAGTTTACTTCCTGTTGTTATCTGCAATGTTAGCTTAAAAAAATTATTACTTAATATTTAATTATGTATCTCATTCAGTAATTAAATATAAATTTATTTATATATTTCATCTCTGAATCGTAGATCTAGTAAAAGAAACAATTTCTAGAATACATGGAGGCAACAATCATAGGTTTAAAAAAATAAAAATAGCTCGACGGTGTTTTTGGCAGCATGTGTGAGTATCTTTCGTCGAAAGTCGAACACCATGGTATGAATTTACAGAGCTTTTTTCCCATACTACACAGAAATACAGTACATTTAACACTGAAACCCTCCACTGAAGGCAAAAATCACCTGTCAAAAAATTGTTCACAATATAATATAATGTGGAACACTAGTTTTACATACACAAAATAGAAAACTTTATATTATACTATGCTCTTTAAACGACTTCTTTAAGATGATTCTTTCTTTTATCCAGGTAATGATGACAAAATAGTGGATTACCGCCCGGATTACAACTGTAACGGTGACGATGGAGATTTCGCCCACGAAGTTGCTTGTCATTATTACTACAGTTGTTACAAGAACAAAGCTGTGGTTAGACAGTGTCCAGAAGGAATGTACTTTGACTTAGAGCGTGGTCACTGCGAAGAATGGTATTTGGTGACCTGTGGAGATAGGCTGGGACCAGACGGTAAGATCATTTTTCTCTTAGTTATAGAATTTTTCTCTTAGTTACAGAATTTTTTTATTATTATATCAGTATTTAAATAAAATAAGACTTAACTTCCTTATTTCTTCAAATATTTTAACTTCAAAAAATAATTAAAGTATATAAAAATGGGGTTGTGTCGAATATTTTAAGGAAGTTTGAGACTTTATTGTTAGACTGCGCTTTACAACAGTGGCCGGCAATTACAATTTAATTTCAATAATTTAAATTAATGCGTGAACTAATTAATTTTTTATATTTTTTTCAATCAATATTTTTTTTAATTTAATGTAACATATTCTTGCTTTAAAATGTATCAAAAATACGATAACAGATAAATATCGCATCATAAATATCAATAACATAAATAAGCAATCATATAATAAGCAATGTACCATAAATATCAATAATTTAAATTAATGTTATTTATCAATCAACTAACACAATCTCAGCAGTCTTGGAAAAAAATCATTTCTATTGATTATCAAATATACTGAACGCAATTGAAAGAAATATATTATTACGAATAAATTTTTAATTTGCATTTTTCGAGTCTTATACACCTTACTCGCCAACTTTTGAATCTAAAAATTTCTAGAATCTTAACAAGCTAACAAACAGAATTTTTTTTTAAAGTTTATTGAACAAAAATTAAAAGCATTGCTTTAGATGTAAAATTGGCAAGTTAAAATAAAATAGCTAAAAAGAAATAGCAAATTGTTTGTGTATAGAATTTCCCTTTTTATAAATTTTTAATTTTGCGGATGATGTGTTTATTTATAATGTTTATTTTCATTTCCAGAAATTAATCCTACTTATAAGGATTACAAAAGTACTCCATACGGTAATAAAGACTCTACCACTTCTCCAAGACCTGTGACGACAGAAGGTAAATTTCCCATCCCATTTCATAACACCATTTAAAACCAATATAAAGAAATGTATTAAAATCGAAATAAAACCCGTATATAATTTCGCTTTGTAGAATTTTAGTTTACTGAATTGTAATTACATTTATTAAATGCCCTCAATTCTGCATAATAATTTAATAAATATTTTACAAAAAAAGTTTACTAATGTGCAAAATTTAAGCAACGATGGGTTTTTCGTCGCCATAACTACTCAAATTATCTCATCATCATCATCATTGGCGCAACAGCTCCATGGTGGGCCAAGACCGTCTGTCTACTGGCAGATTTCGAGACAGTGGATATTCTCTTTTTACAGAATAGGGTTATCAGCCCTACTTGCAACACTCTACAGTCATATTAGTCCGGGACCTACGATTTAAAGCGGTTTCCGAACCACTACAAAAATCCATGGCTCCGTCAGCAATCGAACCCGAAATCTGTTGCACCAAGCGCCAGAGCAATTCACTCAGCCATCAACCCCCTGGAAATCATCTAAATGAAATTTAGATCACAGTGACAGTTTTTGTATTTGCTAGTACTTTTTGACTGAAGAAAACATAGTAACAAAGTTTTGTTTTTTTTAACCACAATCTATCTTTTTCCTTGAGCGTAATGTTCAAATCTGTTCCGTGTTCAAAATCTGCGAGAGCAGTTGACAAAACGAAATCTCTATTTTAATAGGCCTTTTTTCATCACGAATTTCCTCGCTCTGGTTTCGGAAGAGATACGCTCACATATATACACTGACCTATTTTAATTATATAAATCTCGAATGAATTACTTCATATTTTTAGAAAAATAAACAATTACACAGATGAAAAATCAGTCAAAATATATCTCTTAAGAGTTCTACAGAAGAGATTCCTTCTAATACTTTGTTTATCATTTCAGTTCCCACGACTCCTAAACCCTTCACATGTCCATCCAGTGAAGGATTCTTTCCTCATGAAAAGAACTGTGGTAAATATTACCTCTGCATCGGCAACAAGCCAGAAGTAAGAATTTGCCCCGAAGGACAGTTGTATGATGTCGACAAAAAGTCCTGCAATGCTGAACAAGACACTAACTGCGGGAAAAGAATACATCCAAACGGTTGGTAATAATTTATGGTAAAAGAAAGATTTAAATTAGTTTATCCACTCCAGATTCTTAATCAAGCGTTATTTGTAAATTATGAAGAGATTATCTGTTTGGAAAAACAGTACTACTTAAGAAAGTGAAAATAATATTACATTTTTTTAACCAAGATCATTAAACATATACTTGCTTCATAATTTGCATACTAATGTTGCTCATTTACTTGCCATATAACTATTGCCAGCTTCGTGAGTTGGTATTTTAAATGTACGAAATAATCGCATAGAATTATTAACAAACTATATAGGCAAAACTAATTAAAACATATGGAATAAGTATCGATGTAAAGATTATTGAAGATAGTATAAATATTTCGTATAAATATTGAATTCAAAAGTCGAAACATCTGAAATGTATTTTTGAAATCTTTAAACATAAAAATGATGTATTTAAATCTTCAATAATAGTGTAAATAAAAAAACGAATTAATTTTCTAATTTTCACTCAAAAACAACAATTGAATATGAATGTATTTAATGAAAATGTGTTTTAATGAAAATATGTTTCATGTTAACATAAGTTTTAATGTTGCACATACACAAATTTTATGCCAAAATGCAAATATTATTGTGCAAAATTTTATTTAAAAAAATTTTTTTAATTTTATAAAACCATTAATATACAACTACAAATTTCATTTTGAATAGTCATTCGTTTAAATAAAAAAGTGATAATCATTTAGATTATAGGTTAAAGCAATAAATAAATTAAAATTTAAAAAGAAAACAGCTTTGAATCTCAAAAGTGCAGACACAGTCTTCTTCTATAGCCTATATTTAAATTGATTTATTATATTAATAAAATGCTTATAAATTTAAAAAAAAATTAATTACTTTGTCAATGGAAGATATCGCATAAAGACATTTAAGAATTTTCATTTATTAAGGCAAATTATTCTGTGTATACTACTAAATAAAAAAGAAGAATGGGAGTTAAAAGAAATAGTTATTTTTGCTGAAACAAATACATTTTTTATATTCGAGCTTGTTTTTAAAATGAAATCAGTAGTGTCAAGTTATAAGCAATATTTTTCTTTATAGGAGTTTTGCATCCTATTTTCATCCTTGTCCTTAATACAGAGATAATATCAAATAATATTACCAGGTTTTAGATAGTACAAACTTTTACATCACTTGTGTTTAAAATGAAATTCCAGAACAATATAAAATTCCCTGTCTCAATTTTTACAGATGAACCTGACAACCCCGATAAAATTCCAGACAAAGTTATAGATCCGAATCCAGACTTCGACTGCACAGAACGGCACGGTTGTTTCACTCACGAGGTTTTCTGTAAATGGTACTATTATTGTCACGATAAACGGCCCGAAGTTCGTGAGTGTTCTGGAGATCAGTTTTTTGATTCAACAAGAAACAAATGCTTGGAATGGTGGATGGTGTTCTGCGATAAAAGAATTGTACCTGAAGGTGAGTCATTTCCGATCTCTTAATTTCAGTGCTGAACTGTAGAAAATGTCCTGTCCAAATGGTCACGTACAGAAATTTCACAATGAGATAGAGCCCCAATATGTTGAAACCACATTCGGCGTCAAATTTGCACACGAGCATCGGTTAAAGGCTCGTTCCCAGCAAGGTGTGAGGCGGCAACGCGTCACGCGGCAGGGAAGAAAAATTTTTCTACCCGTTCACACCGAAGCTTCAGAAATCGCTTTACGCCTAGTGAATTTCCAGTTACTTCTATTAGATGGTGGATCTACTATTGGATCAATTCAAGTTACATAACGTTGCAAGCATTTGAGAGTTGAAAGTTGGGCAACTTCAAACGGCGGGTTTTGGGTATAACGGCGAGGCTTGTAATGATCAACGCCTCACGCCTCGGTGGGAACGAGCCTTAACAATTCCGGAAGAACCTGCTCAAGAACCTGTTCATTCGAAGTGTTAAGATGCATGGGTCAACCAAACAGTCATCCACATTTCCCACCCATACATTAATAGCAAAGTGGTGTTGAGAGACACCGTGTGGTCCCCTTATGGATTGTCTACTGCCCACGTGTGAGTGTTAAGCACCCCCTCACATGTAAAATCGTCGCCTACAATGAGAAACTCGCGGTGCTGAACTCGAGAGCTCGCTTATAACGCCACTTATCCATTAGAAGTAGTGCTATGTGATTCTAATTCCCATTTGTATTTTCTGCCTCTCCTCCAAGTTTGTATGTGCAGTTCAGAAAAGCCTTGTAGATGTAGACGAAAGTTACTAAATCTTCTTGTTTTGAAGATACAGTTTTTCTATCAGCTATTTTTCACAACATTCTGAAGTTTTGAATATTTATTACATTTTAATTTCTGAAACTTTTGTTATTACTCACATTTCTAAATCGGTTTGACTTTTTTAAATTAATTTCGGCTTTTGATTTCGGGAAAGAAAAGTAATCCTTTTAAGAATCAAATGGTTTTTTTCTTCCCATTTTTCCATTAGCTTTATTTTTAAAGCCATGAGTTTAGGCAGCTTATCTGGCAATTCAATCGCCCACCACAAGTTCTTGAAATCATCAAAAATACTATACAACAATAACATGGAGAGAAACTCCTCGGCGATTTCGATATCTATTTCATGAAGTTTTCCCTCTACTTCGAAAAAAATATTTAATTGTTTGCATCAATTTCAGGTTCTACCATTTTTCTAAATAGTACCTGTTTCATTTCAGCAAAATTGCTTTTCTGCAGGCCATTTCAATCCATAAACTGCTTTTAATTTTCCCACATTTCGTTCGAAGTAGCACAATATTTCAAGTACAAAATAATATCGACTTTAACTTTTGGATTTGCTTGGATCCATTTAATGTTTTTGTGATAAATTTATTAAATCGGATAATAATTAAGGAAAAAAAATTCTGTATCGACAGTTGTATATTTTTTTTAATTCTGCACAAGCTTAAAAAAAAGGAAGCATTGTTTAATACTTTATTTCAAATAGAATAATAAGCAATGCTGTTATTTTTTTTAAATTTGTATAATATATTTAACATAACTTTATTATTCGTAAAAAAAAAATTTAAATTACAGATGAATAAAAAAAGTCTAAATACGGTATATAAAATTTAAATTATAAATGATTTCAAAGCTTAACATTTAAAAACTAGAAAAAGGAAAAATCAACTATTAAACAAAAATTTTGAAAGCCTTTATACCAGCATTTGTTTTGGTTTAAAATACGAAAACGGAAAGTAAATGTTTATCACATAATTTTAAAAATAGATAAATATTGTGAGCTGAGTAGTGCTAATTTTGGAAAAAACTATTTATTTTTACTATTTATTTCGATAAGAACTGTCGAATAATCTCATATGTATAAAAGATCTAATGCACATAAATTCTTTTTTTTCCTGAATAATAGAGTCTAGTATAGCACCAACCAATCCCACAACTACAACACCAGAAGGAAGCAAAGGTACAAGTTCAGGCAGAGAATTGACAGCAACAACTCCAGCAGGAAGCAGAGGAACAGGTTCGGAAAAAGATATCCCAGCAACAACACCAGGAGGAAGTAGAGGAACAGGCTCAGACAAAGATATCCCAGCGACAACTCCAGGAGGCAGCAGAGGTACAGGTTCAGATAAAGATTTGACAGCCACAACTCCAGGTGAAGGCAAAGGAACGGGATCTGACAAAGATTTGCCAGGAACAACACCAGGAGGTAGCAAGGGAACAGATTCAGACAAAGATTTGCCAGGAACAACACCAGGAGGTAGCAAGGGAACAGATTCAGACAAAGATTTGACAGCCACAACTCCAGGTGAAGGCAAAGGAACGGGTTCTGACAAAGATTTGCCAGGAACAACACCAGGAGGTAGTAAGGGAACAGATTCAGACACAGATTTGACAACCACAACTCCACGTGGAGGCAAGGGAACTGGTTCTGACAAAGATTTGCCAGGAACAACACCAGGTGGAAGCAAGGGAACAGGTTCAGACAAAGATATCCCAGCCACAACACCAGGAGGCAGCAAGGAAACAGATTCAGACAAAGATTTGACAACCACAACTCCAGGTGAAGGCAAAGGAACGGGTTCTGACAAAGATTTGCCAGGAACAACACCAGGAGGTAGCAAGGGAACAGATTCAGACAAAGATTTGACAGCCACAACTCCAGGTGAAGGCAAGGGAACTGGTTCTGATAAAGATTTGCCAGGAACAACTCCAGGTGAAGGCAAAGGAACGGGTTCTGACAAAGATTTGCCAGGAACAACACCAGGTGGAAGCAAGGGAACAGGTTCAGACAAAGATTTGCCAGGAACAACACCAGGAGGTAGCAAGGGAACAGATTCGGACAAAGATTTGACAGCCACAACTCCAGGTGAAGGCAAAGGAACGGGTTCTGACAAAGATTTGCCAGGAACAACACCAGGAGGTAGCAAGGGAACAGGTTCAGACAAAGATATCCCAGCCACAACACCAGGAGGTAGCAAGGGAACAGGTTCAGACGAAGATTTACCAGGTACAACACCAGGAGGTAGCAAAGGAACCGGTTCAGACAAAGATATCCCAGCCACAACACCAGCAGGTAGCAAGGGAACAGGTTCAGACAAAGATTTGACAGCCACAACTCCAGGTGAAGGCAAAGGAACGGGTTCTGACAAAGATTTGCCAGGAACAACACCAGGAGGTAGCAAGGGAACAGATTCAGACAAAGATTTGACAGCCACAACTCCAGGTGGAGGCAAGGGAACTGGTTCTGATAAAGATTTGCCAGGAACAACTCCAGGTGAAGGCAAAGGAACGGGTTCTGACAAAGATTTTCCAGGATCAACACCAGGTGGAAGCAAGGGAACAGGTTCAGACAAAGATTTGCCAGGAACAACTCCAGGAGGTAGCAGGGGAACAGGTTCAGACAAAGATTTACCAGGTACAACACCAGGAGGTAGCAAGGGAACAGATTCAGACAAAGATTTGACAGCCACAACTCCAGGTGGAGGCAAGGGAACTGGTTCTGATAAAGATTTGCCAGGAACAACTCCAGGTGAAGGCAAAGGAACGGGTTCTGACAAAGATTTTCCAGGAACAACACCAGGTGGAAGCAAGGGAACAGGTTCAGACAAAGATTTGCCAGGAACAACTCCAGGAGGTAGCAGGGGAACAGGTTCAGACAAAGATTTACCAGGTACAACACCAGGAGGTAGCAAGGGAACAGATTCAGACAAAGATTTGACAGCCACAACTCCAGGTGAAGGCAAAGGAACGGTTTCTGACAAAGATTTGCCAGGAACAACACCAGGAGGGAACAGGTTCAGACAAAAACCAGGTAGCAAGGGAACAGATTCAGACAAAGATTTGACAGCCACAACTCCAGATGGCGGCAAGGGAACTGATTCTGACAAAGATTTGCCAGGAACAACACCAGGAGGTAGCAAGGGAACAGATTCAGACAAGGATTTGACCGCGACATCACCAGGTGGAAGCAGAACAGACAGAGACACAACGCGAGGTTGGAGAACTACTACCGATCGTGGAAGACGTACAACTCGAGGACAAAGAACGACAACAGAGGGAGATTCCAGCAGAGAAAAAGGAACAACTCGAGAAAGGAAAACTACTACTGATAGGGGTTCTAGAACAACGAGAGGATGGACTAAATCTACCAGAGATCGTGATTCTAGTAGGGAAAGAAGTACAACTCGATGGTGGAAAACTACGACTAATCGAGATTCCAGCAGAGAAAAAAATACAACTCCTCGAGGGTGGACGACTACTACAGAACGAGACTCCAGCGAAGAGAGAGGCACAACTCGAGGAAGGAAAACTACAACAGATCGGGACTCTTCTAGGGATAGGGGCACAACTCGTTGGTGGAGAACTACTACAGATCGAGGTTCCAGCGAAGAGAGAGGCACTACTCGAGGAAGGAAAACAACAACGGATCGAGATTCTTCTAGGGATAGAGGCACAACTCGATGGTGGAAAACTACTACGAATCGAGACTCCTCTAGGGATAGAGGAACAACTCGTTGGGGGAGAACTACTACAGATCGTGGTTCTAGTGAAGAGAGAGGCACAACTCGAGGAAGGAAAACAACAACGGATCGAGAGTCTTCTAAGGATAGAGACACGACTAATTGGTGGAAAACTACTACAGATCGAGATTCCAGTCGAGAGAAGGGGACAACTCGAGGAAGGAAAACAACAACGGATCGAGAGTCTTCTAAGGATAGAGACACGACTAATTGGTGGAAAACTACTACAGATCGAGATTCCAGTCGAGAGAAGGGGACAACTCGAGGATGGAAAACAACAACGGATCGAGAGTCTTCTAAGGATAGAGACACGACTAATTGGTGGAAAACTACTACAGATCGAGATTCCAGTCGAGAGAAGGGGACAACTCGAGGATGGAAAACAACCACCGAACGAGATTCAACCCAAGACAGAAGCACAAGTAGAAGATGGAAATCTACAACTGTACGAGACTGGGAAAAAGGAACAACTACAGATCGAGATTCCGACAAAGAAAAAAGTATTTTAATATTATTTTTAAGATTATAAATTTCAGCAATATTTTCCAAACATCTAGTTTAATTAAAGTAAAAACAGATTAAACTGTAGATTAATTTTGAAAAATGCCTTCCTAGGGAAACAAAAATAATGGAATTAATACATTGAATATAAATATTTTATACACTTATTATGTACTTTGTTACAGAAACAAAATTATAAGGCTGTTAAAATTTATTTCGTTGACTGGTACTTCGAAAACTGAACTTCTTCGATGACATCCAATAGGATTGCTTATTCCAAATTGCAATAAGGACCAAGACCAAGAAATGCAACTTCTATTAAGGCATTTGAATCGTTTTTCCATAATGTTGTTATTTAATTATATCTACTCTTTTTGTATTCAAAATATCATTGATTGATTCAGCGATATCGACCCCAAATGAGATTTTTCAATAGTATATCGAAAGTTTTTAGTAGATTTTGATGCGTTTGAGATCAACAATTAAGATTAAAAAACAACTAATTGCTCTAGTAAGCAATCTCTCACCTAATGAAATGCAATAAATATTTGTGTTTTAAGAATAAGAAAGAAAAATATCGTTCAATCGACTTCAAAATTAAGAATACATACAATAGGGAAGCTACTGCTTGAAAAGCTCTCATTTCTTTAAACAACAAAGTATGTTTCAATAAAACACTCAGTATTGCAATAAATGCCAAAATTAATAACTGTCTTCATAGCAACTTTTTTCGCCCAATAATGAAAAGACTCCTGGAAGGATCGATTTTTTTCTTAGAAAAACATTCCTTCTGAAACGCTCATGCTGTTATGCATACCAAATTTTCTGAAGCCAGGTGTGAAATAAAGTACATCTCTCCTCACATTTCATGAAAACTGCAACATAAAATCTAAATGAAAGGATAATGTAATCAACCTAGTATGTTGTTTCTTACCGCTGCCTACAAAAATCTTATGAAAATTAAACCTTTAAAGAATATAGATTTTTTAACCCTTTCCGAAATTTCGGATAACCTTTGTATCATCATTATCGCAATTCACATAAACACTGCACATTCACAACTATATCAGAAATTTATATTATCAAGTAATACAGCAAATTTTTAAAAAATAAATTAGTAAAGTTTTCATTAAAATCGAATTTCTTTAGAAATTTATGACTAAATGATACCGTATACTGAAAATATTTATTATTGACAAAATTTAATGCAAGTAAAAACTTTACATTTTTATTTTTTCCATAAATGCAAAACAGAATAGTTATAATACAATTATTTGTGCACATTATGTAATAAGACTGAATGTTACTCTCTTAATTATTAAAAAGAAATTACATATAATTTCCAATTTTTCAACAAATGGAAATTTTTTAATTAATCAAAATTGAAAAAATAATTGATAAAAATCTTTTTTTTTTTTTTTTTAATTTCCGTAGAATTATTAATCCAAGTTTTACTATTCCCCTTAGTTGGTATCTGGGTTAATTATTTAAATATTGATTTTATTTTTGCTTCTTTAGATACAACACCTAAATACGAGACAGATAAGCCAATTCAAGATAAGTGCAAGGATGAAGATGGAGATTTCGAACATCCTGATAGCTGCAATAAGTACTACATCTGCAAAGATGGAGATTTCGAAACAAATGAATGCCCCGATGGCATGATGTTTGATAAACACCAGAGAATCTGTCGGGAGGAGAAGGATGTTGATTGCGGAGATCGAGAAAAGCCTCGCAGTAAGTGATTCAAGATTCGCAAAGATTCTTTGAGTTAAAAATGTGATTGGTTTGGTTTGTCCCTCTGCAGTCATTTTTTGCATACTTTATGCTAATTAGACCGGGACCTATTGTTTAAAGTGGATTCCGAAGTGGACATCCACTCCACCGCTACGATTTAAACTTGAAGTCTGTGATACCAAAGGCCAAAGAACTAACTAATTGGCGATCAGTCCGCGTTAAAAATGTGAAAGCATCCCTTAAAATTATTAATAACTTCATTACGGTCCATACATCGATCCATCGGACATCGATTTGTTCCTAATTGAAAATGAAACTTTTTAAAAATCTTAACAAAACAAAAATAGACGAAATAATAGCTGATACATATTTAAATGACATCTAGTTAAAGAGTATCTGCAAATTGTATCAACAAGATATCAAGAATCAATGAAATAAAATATTTATTTTGTTGTTTCTTATCCCACTTGGTAGACAGCAACATCTAGACCAAGTTCCAAGAGCCCGTGTGGTCTCATGGAAGGAGGGACAGGGGTGGTCAGTTTCTGTTGTGAAGGAATATCCTTAGGTAGAAGTCTGACATTTCTACGTGACGCAAACTTTTTACGAGGTAGGGTTAAGAACCCTAAGCCCTATAGTCATATTAGACTACGGTTTAAAGTGGATTCCAAGCCACTACAAACATTCAAGGCACGCCAAGACTGAAGCACAAAACATGTGGCCCCGAGCGCTAGTCACGCGGTCATCAAGCCATCTAGTTCTATATCTATTTTAAATCATATTAATCTCAGATTTAAAATGATTATCTTGAGAGATAATATCATAAAAATATAACATTTAAATAACAATTTCTTAAAGAAAACAATACCAACTTTTGATCATGAAGTAGAGCCACTAATTTGTTTCAAAGACCGACTCGTGGTCCAGTGGTAAGTGTTCAAGAGGGCTTCAGTTCAAATCCACTAACATCGACCATTGCACTCACTGTTTTCGAGGAATCGAACGCAATTGTGATAGCACATATAAGCGTGTCAGGTAGACAGAAGATGGCCTTGTGGGAGTTTCGTAGGATTTAGTACCCCATAAGGGGCAGGAGTAGATTATCGTCGAACTTTTTTGTAGTACATAAATGAAAAACGAGACCGAACAATGTACAGTGTGTGTGCGAGTCCCAAATCAGAAATTATATGAAAAGTTTATAATATACTTTAAATAACACTAAAATATAATTTTTTTTTTTTTTTTTTTTTCAAAATCTTTGAAATGCTTAGTGCAAAATAAATACATTTGCTTTGTAGAAGCTAGATTTAATGAGTAAATTCTGATATATATATCTATATTCGTATTTAAAAAGCTATTACAGACCAGTATAATTAAATAAGGCTTCTGTATAGGAAAACATTCGGCGAAAATTCAAACGTCATTTTAATATTTACGTAATGTACGTAATATTTACGTAAAGTGTACCCTGTATATTAAAATGACGTTTGGATTTACCAACAAACACATAAGATTTTTATGTAAATAAAATGCTAATTGAATGTCATTATCAAAAGCACTTATTATTAAATAGTGTAAACTAAACTTTAATTAATTTTTCAAATAATTAGGCATTAATTTTAGCATTATTTAACAAATTTTAATAAGCATTTAATATTTTTATTTAAAAATTATTGTAACTAAAAATCTTGTTATTACATTAAACCGTTTGTTTTCAGCAACACCACAAATTTTAGATGACTGCGATGAGTGGCTGCGAACACGAACAACAGATGGCGATGATATCTCAACCGACTCAGGGAAAGGTATGGCATAAAAATTAGGCCAGAGCACAAAATAATATGAGTACAAAATATTTATTTACTATATAGATATATATTTGAATGTAAAGCTACTCACAATAAAGTAGTTTTCCAACTATACAAACATTACTCGTTTCATTATTAAAACAAAAGAAAAAAATTAACGCACAAAATGCATATGAAATACTAAAAACAGAAAATCAGGTAACAGCTATGATTTACTATTTTATTTAACATCTTATTTAAAAAACATGAATTGTAACCAGAATAAAAATGCTTATTAAGTTTTTATACACTAATATTATCATCATATAATAGTATTCTGTATTACTAGAAAATATAAAGTAAATCAAATATAAATAAAATGTCATATTTTAAGGAGAGGTTATTTAATCAAAAAGAGAAAAAAAAAACTTATACTTAAATAATAGCAGCCGAACTGTCTTATGGGTATATAAATTCAAAGTTATAAAAATTTAAGCACGAAACTTTATGGATCTTGTCTTGTTAATGTTTTGATACTACATAAATTCAATTGAATTGAATTTGTGTAGGGTTTTTTCCAGTACCTTCAGTTCCTAACAAATTCTATATTTATAAAAAAAAAAAAAAAATTTAAATAGGAATGGCAAGGTAGGGGAAAAGAATTTTAATTCATTTTTATAAAGAAATTAAATCATAAAATTTATTTTTTATTTCATTTTTTCAGGGACCACAGGTCCATCTGAGAAAGGAACTGGAGGTACTAATTCAACAGATGGAACTTCACCAAACCCGGGAATTACAGAAAGTACAATAAGTACAGATGATAGTGGATCGGGAGAGGACGGAACAACGGGTCCTAATAAAGATATTGACAATAATACAGTTACTGAAGATGAAAATAAAGGGAAAACTTCATCTAGTGATGACTCAACAAATCCAACTGAAAAAGAAAGCACTTCCAGAGAGGACGAAACACCAAGAATCAGTACGGAGGAAGATTCAAAATCTTCAGTAGAGCATGACTCAACGACTTCAAGTGATTACACAGATAATGATACGCAACCAACTGAAAACACCCCGAGTACAGACGAAGAGGATAATAAATCATCTAATAATCCCAATACTGACAACCCGACATCAAGCACAGATGGAAATAATGATAAAACTGATGAAGACAGCAATGAAACAACACCCAACAATCCCAAAATCTCTACTGTAAAAGATATAGATATCACAGGTTCATCTACTACTGAAAATAAAGACACTTCTGATAATACAAAATCCGACGTTTCATCCACAAACAATGATGGCACAACAAATCCATCTGACAGTACAGCATCCGATAATCCATCCACAAATAATAAGGACAATACAGATTCAACGAATAATCCCCCACAGATAATGGGGACAATACAGATTCAACTGATAAACCACCCACAGATAATAAGGACAATACAGATTCAACTGATAATCCACCCACAGATAATGGGGACAATACAGATTCAACTGATAAACCACCCACAGATAATGGGGATAATACAGAATCTGATACTTCATCCTCAAACGATGGTAACACAAATCCACCTGATAATACTGCATCGGATAATCCATCCACAAAGGATGATACAAATTCATCTGGCAATACAGAATCTGATAATGCCTCTACAAATGATGGAGGTAGCACAAATTCACCTGACAACACTGCATCGGATAATCCACCTACAGATAAAGGGGACAAAACAGATTCAACTAATAATCCACCTACAGATTCAACCGATAAACCACCCACAGATAATAAGGATAATACAGAATCTGATACGTCATCCACAAACGATGGTGGTAACACAAATCCAGCTGATAATACTGCAACGGATAATTCATCCACAAAGGATGATACAAATTCATCTGGCAATACAGAATCTGATAATGCCTCTACAAACGATGGTGGTAGCACAAATCCTCCTGACAACACTGCAACGGATAATCCATCCACAGATAATGGGGATAACACGGATCCATCTGATAACACAGCACCTGATGCCTCATCCACAAGTGATAAGGATAATACCAATCCGTCTGATTCAACTTCAACTACTGATAATGGAAATGAAACAGTAGATGATAGTACAAATCCGTCCGCTAAAACAGAATCTGATAAAGACAAAACAAGTTCAGATGGTAATGATAAAGATGGAGCTACATCAGAATCTTCTACAGAGCCAACAAACAATGACAGAACAGATGGAAACACAGCGACAGAAAATATCGTAACTGATGATCAAGATAAAACAATAACTCCAGATACAGATGATGGTAGAGGAATTGGAACTAGTCCAAAAAGCGATGCTACTTCGCCAAGTGATAGTGGTGAAACTTCAGGAACAACAGGTACTACCGAAAAACCTCAAACAGATGATGAAAATGGATCCAATGAAAAGACCAGCTCTGATAACGATGGATCATCTGATAATGGAAATACCATCACACCAACAAATCCTGAAACAGACAGCACCAAAGATGGTTCTGAAACTGAAAATGATTTAAGCACAGATGCCACTACAAAGAAAGGAAAAGACAGCAGCACACCAACAGATGAATTAGAAACTACACATGTTCATACAACAATGCACCCTTGTCTAACACATACGCACAGTACAGCCCCACCAACAACAAAAATTCCAAAAATAAACTGTAACAGTAATGATATAGATTGCTTCATGAAGAAGACGGGTGACATTTCAAAATGGTACAAATGCTCTAGTCGATATGGAAGCTTTCCCTATCCTTATACAGAATACTTATTTATCCAGTGCAGAAATTGGAGACCACAGATTAAGAAATGTGGTAGAAATATGATTTTTTCGACGGAATATATGCGATGTATTCGTAAATGAGGAACACAATGCAGAACAACAAATAGGAAAATTGCATACAATCACACTAAATAAACCAATATATGATACAGCATTATGTAAATAAATTATTTTATTGTATACGTTGCTCTTAGTCACTAATTTTCTAATTTAGCAAGAATACCATTTACCTTTAATTATCAATAAATTTTTTTAAAATCTCGAAAGGCTGCAAAACTATTTTATTTAAACACAAGCATTTCGAATCAATAAGTTCATAGTTATCAGATTATCTCTATTTTCATGTAGATGGTAAACATGCTATGTTAAATGTTAATTCCTGTGAATTATATTTTTATTGTAGAGACATTTATAATGAAGTTACAAAATATCTTTCAAGATTAAGAGTAAATCATAGCTACCAACCACTATTTTAAAAGAGCCAAAAGATTTACAAAAAAAAAAATAAATAAAGAAAGAAAAGAAAATCATGCGACATAAAATGTGTATTAAGAGAATCTTAAATATTATTTATCAATTTCATATTTTGAAATTTTAAAAAGAACTTGCTTATATACAATTATTAGCAACATATAATATTTAAATAATTACACAAGACGAGTTAATTATCCATGTGGATAAGCTGAAAATTTATGACCAATTCATTAAGGGAGGGAGGGAATCATTGAAGTTACAATTTATATTATGTATTTAATATATATAAGATGTAAAATACTAAATATGCATTAATTCCTGCCTCTATTCCAAAATAAAAATTGTGGCATGTGTTTCAATCAAAAACCAACACAGAATTAAAACTTTCTTAATATTTTTTTTTTCCCTCCCCTACTCCATATAACAGTTTCTTGGATAATTAAAAGTTCCTCTATGATCAAATTTTTTTTTTTTTTTTTTTTTTTTTTTTTTTTTTTAGTATTATTTTAACATAAAAGAAAATATTTTTTATGATTTCTTGTATTATTTTGTAAATAAATCATTATTGCTTTTAACTCTTAATAACCTACCTGAAAGTCATAAAACATCCCATCTAATATTATCAACCACTAATATACAATCATTAGGGGAGGGGCGGTATTTTGGAAAATTCTATGACAGTTATAAATAATTTTATTACACAATTGGATTCTGATCAATTATTTTCTTTTCCAAAAGTTCTGTTTGTTTGGAAAATATATAATAAATTTCTTAGAACAATATGAAATAAGAGACATTGTTTGAATATTAAAATAAAATATTATAAAATGTATTCTTCCACAAAAAAATGAAATATATTTTGCACATAAAAATTTCAAACAAATATCTCCATAGAAATTTTAATATTTTTTAACTGAATTTTTAAAATTTGTTTAATAGCATAGGATTTTAAAATATAATCAATTTTACAACTTGACTTTTTTTTTTTTTCTTCAATGGTACTACAGTCAATTTTTAAGCACTAAATTTAACTTAGAGGAGTTGCTAGATAAGAAAAGCAAGTTTCTTTTAACAGATTAGAATATAGATTTCTTCTGGTTATTTGTTTTAAAATATTCAGAACATTAACATGAAAATATTTTGACAGAAAAATGAAAAAAAAGAACACAATTTTTTTTATTTTAATAATTATAACTTATTTGAGTTATAAGTCATAATAGACACTAGTATGTTATCTCATATTTGTGGTTGAAAATATTCCAAGTTAAACTAAAATGAATTAAACCAGTGATTACTAAAATGTGTACCACAATAGGAAGGCAATTTTCAAAGGGAAAAAAAATATTTTTGTTGCGTCAATTTACTTGTTTTCTAACAAAACATGTACTAACAAAATTTTCTTTTTTGCACCTAGAGTTGTTATATTAAATTAGCATGATATTTTATAATGTTTATGGGCATATTTGATACTAAAATAATTTGATAACTAATATACTATACACTTAAAGATATGAAAACCAGGAAAAAAATGTGTAAAAAAATCATGGCAGAAATTAAAGAAAATATTTACCTCGCATATTCTATGAAAATAAAACAAGTATAAGAAAAATACAAAATAAAATTAAATAAAAATTTTAGGGTAATTTTGAACAACTTTAGTTAAAACTATGCAACTAAAAACAAAACATCTTTTTAAAAAACTCCTCAACTTGATCTTTTTATATTTACTATATGGGACCTGATGGCCTGGCTAGTGCTCTGGAATCGGTACCACAGGTTTCAGGTTAGAATTCCGGCGGTGCCATGGATGTTTGTAGTGATTCGGAATCCATTTTAAACCATATGTTCTGGTCTAATAGGATCGTAGAGCGTTGTTGGGGTAGTGTTACTTGCGTCCATAGTATATCTTTAAACTACATATGCCCCTTGAGTAGTGCTGAATGAGTAACAGCAGTGCAGCCCTTGCTTATGGCATAAAGCCTAACTATCTCTGTAGTGGCAGCTGTATTAGAACAACATATTTACTACATTTTGAACAGTGTAATTCAATAATTATTTCCCCTACTCAGAAAGTGTTTTGAATGATTTGGTTATTTCATTCTAATTTTCAACTTCATTCCCAAGCATGCATCATCATCATATGACACTCAATGCATCTTGCTTCATTTCATGCGATCTATGGCTTCCATAAATTTTTCATATTTATTTGTTTATTGCGGGGGGTGAGAAGCTCCATTTCTCTCTCAGACTGCATTTTAAATGATTTAAGCGCTTTACTGAAACTTCTAGGGGGAAAAAAGTATGCAGTTTAAATGCAGTGGTCTATAATCTGAACCAAGTGTTTCTAAGATATTTAATAAATAATTTTTGGATTATAAGCAGAAAATTATGATAATATTAATAAATTTTGCATTTAGAAATTTATCAATTGAAAATAATACTTTAATTTCATTAAAAATAAATAATGAAGCATGTATAAAATGATTTTTTTAATAAATATATTTCATATTTACATATAACAAATTAAAATACAAATTTAAAAAAATACACATTAAAAAATAACTTATTTGTGTATAAATTAATTAAAATACACATCAGGTATCTATTAAAGATAACACACCTCCAACAAGATGTAGGCTTCCAGTAATTAAAACTTGTATGTGGTCTGCATTTTTGACAAAATCAGAGAAGGCACCATTAGTATTAGATGCACTCATTTTACCATTATTTAAAGTTTCAGGTGAAGAAATAAAATTAAGGGCCTCACTAATAGAAGGAAATAAAAGGGAATTATCATTGATTGTAATACTTGGTCTAGATTCTGACTTTATCGAAGAATTACTGGCTGATACACTCAATTCATTTTCATATAAACTTCTCATAAGATGACACCAGATTTCTTTATTTGTAATACATTGTTGGATTTCTTTCTCAGGATCCACCATGAAATTGCTTAGATCTATATTAAAAATATTCCAGTATAAATAAATAGATTTATTAATATATTTTTAAAGCATTAAAAATTTTTAATACTTATTTCCCACTAGAAATTCTACCAGACAAGTTAAATGTGGGATTATATATTTTTTTCATATTCTAATACACAGAATTATAAAAAAAAAAATTCGAACTATTGAAATCATTAAAACGATTTAAATTGACTATCACTAATATGAAAAATGAAAGAAATGCAAGATGAATGTTGTTGTTAATGTAATCAATCAATCCTATCACAAGCAAAAACGCCATAAAAGCAGAACTCTCACCCCCACTAGTGGCGATCTTAAGCAAATGCTGAAGTTTGGTTCATTCATATATGGATATTTTTCTGGAGTTACTAACAAAATAAAGGAAATCTCATTTTTGGTGCAGAAATGCAACTTTTCCGTTTTTGTAGCAGAAAGTAGCAAGACTTGAATTTTGGCACAGTCTAGTGCAGATTTTTCACCCCTGAAGCGTTTGCATATTCAGAATACAATTATTAAACACTGTAGTAGGAACATAATTCACATACTGAACCAGTAGTTAATTCCCAAGTGATTATTTTTTAATGTTCTTTCAAAATTTATATAATGTGATGGTAAAATAAGGAACAAAAGCAATGATAAGTTTACATATTTATCATACACACAAAAAAAATGTATATCAGCATAAAACATAAAGCTTTAAAAGTAATCTATTCCATAACGAGTAAAGAGGCATGTTTAAAAATTCTATTATAAAATAAATATTGCAAATCAATAAAATAGACTGCCTTCAATAAGTAAGTAACCTTTTACTACTTTATTATTTCAATATCAAAAATATAAAAGTGTGCAAATTTACAAATAAAAATAGAATATCTATATGTTGCATATAATTATAGTTACCATTCATGTCTTGCTACATGTGTTTAATTATTTTAATAGTTACCACTATTAAAATAATTAAGCACATATTCTTTTATTTAAAGAAACAAAATAAACATTTATACACACCAGATGAAGCATCTTTCATGACATTGATTCGATTTGGACAAAACATGACCAAATCAAAATGTATATCAGCCAAAGGGTCAAGGAGACTCTCTGCTTTTCTTTCACCAGTACAATTAAAAAGAAGAACTCTTAAAATAGACTGCCTACAAAACATATTGAGTATTGGTTAAAATAAAATACAATCACGTTTATCTACAGGATTTTATTATTTTATTTTTTATATAAGGATTTTATTATTAGTGTATTTATCTTTATATTTCAAGAGTATTAATTAAATTTACAATAAACACATTTTTGATCGATTAAACATAAGATAATAAAAAAATAATTAAAAAAAATTTTTGTAGCAAAAAAATACTCTTTAATATTATTAACATTCTTGAACTATTGAATTTTAAAAAATAAAAATTTTAATTTTTCAAATGCTTTCACAAAATGTACTAGTGCAAAATGCTCTCCTATTTCAATAAGTAAGTAACCTTTTACTACTTTATTATTTCAATATCACAAATATAAAAGTGTGCAAATTTATTAATAAAGTCCATCTGTAGTCATAATCAGCATCAGAAAAGTTTGATTATTTTATTGTACATGCACAAGAAAAAAAATTTTTAAATATGGTTTTCCATAACTTTTGCCATCAATCTGTAATTTATTAGAAAATTTTTTATTATTCCTATTGTATTTATTATTGACTCCTCTCCAAACACTTTATCATTGTATTATTTTTATAGCATATATCATTGATTATTATGTTAAATTTATACTTTGTCAATTATAATCAAAAACCTAGAGCTTGGTTTATTAAGATTAATGTTTTTGTTATTCTACTTCACATCAAAAAAATATTACATAATCATAATCATAGAATAATAATTTACATACATTAAGAATCCTCTCACAAAGATTAATGAGTGCCATGTAAAAAAAAATATTTTCCAGAAGATGAGTGGAGTTAATAAGAATCAATAGTATAAAAATACTTGACAAAAGTATAGTAACAACTATCTGCCTTTTTATTTCTATGCTATTTTTCAATATATTTGGTGTACTGTAAATTAATGAAAGAAATAAAATTGTTTTCTTTATACATGATAACCTATGAGGGCTATGTATATATATATAGTCATAATAAATTTGAATTACTTTCATACTTACTTGTTCAAATTTGTTTTATGAGTGCTAGCATGTTCAAACCAGCGAACACAATGTTTTATACTTTGTTGAGTATGAGCACCATCTAAATAGAATGTTAATTTCTCTTTTTCTACAGTCTGGAATCGACCTGGCCAAACACAGCTTTCTAAAGCTATATTTTAAAAACATGCATTACTTTCAAATCTTGTATTGATTCAAATCAATACATATAAATAAAACAACTGAATTGAACATACCCCCTTTTGTATTAGAACCAATATGAAAAATGCTGGCCATCGGAATAGGAACATATTGAGTTTCATTCAGGTCATTAGAAAAATCACAAGCATTAAACTGCAAAGGTTCAAGATCTGTGTAAAACAATACATAAATTTCACTTTTTTTGTTTCTTCTTTTGATAAAAATCTCAGAATTAGGAATAACAATAATAATTAAATATATATTCATTTTTATCAAAAACATATACATGTATCAAAATACATAATTAATCAGTTTCAGTTAAATAGCTGTATATGTAAAATAAAATGCTGATAGAAGTAATAAAGTTAACACTAATGAGATTTATATTACTTTCATTTTCTTAAATAAAAAACTAATTAATTAAGTTAGCAAATATTGTTTTTAAAAAATCTATAATTTAATAAAAAACTAAATAACATTTATTTTAAAATTTTGCTCTTTATTATATTTTTTAAAAAATGCAAAATAAGATTTAACATACATATATTCATTTTTCTGCATTATTCATAACATTATAATACAAATAATGTGGTAAAAAAATTGAAGAATAAAGGAAAAACATACATTTCATTTGCTTTAACCAAGTATTTGTTAATTGCAATGCAAGTGATGCATTCACATTTTGTATTGTTCCTTGAATTTTTAAAGATATTGTTTCTTCATAAGCCTCCAGTGGTGGTGATAAAAATAATGGACACTGAAAGAAAAAAATGTTTTCTTTTTTTTTTTAAATCCATACTTTGAAGTAAATTATGCAATTATAAATTATGTTTTTTTTTGTTTTTTTGTTTTTTTTTACATTACAATTAGAACATAAATCTCTTGTAGTGATTGATTTTTGATTTATAGGTGTTAGATTTATGAATTTTAAACGATAATTGGTAAATATAACACCTATACAGAATGATAACATTTAAACTTTATTTTAAAAAAGCTTTAAAATTTTGATTCTTAAAAATATATATACAGTAAAAAAAAAATGAAAAATACTTTTTAAATGTTAAAGAAATAATGTCAATCAGAATACTATTGATTCTTTTGTGTATTTATCAATTGCATAATTATTTTTCCCCTTTTAGGAAATACTAAATAAAAATGAAATTATCAATTATATAAAATTAAAAAGAATTGTTACAAATTATTACAAAATAAAAGCATAACATGTAAATTAACTGAATAAATAATATGAATAAAAAAAGATGCATGGAAAAAGCTTTAAAATTATCAATATTAATAATATTGAAAGATCAAAATGTATTATCATCAAAAAAAGACACATATATTAAAAATAACTTTTTTTTTCATCCATAACAAAAAAGGAAAAATAGAAATAATACACTATTAGAATATTGAGATTCTTCATGTGTTGTAAAACTATTTCATGTTTTGTGATATTATTTTTTTTTAATTCTACAATTTACATACAATAATTATAATTTTAATTCTCTGAGTTACTTGCATAATTTTAAAAATAGTCATAATATTAAATATGACTGGGAAATAAGATGATTCATGGATATGAATTAAATAACATTACAAAATATTGTTATAGAAACTTTCAAGAATGCAAATGATAATCGAATGTTATATTGAATAAAAAGAGAGTAATAAAAAGAAAAAGTAAGAGCAGAAACAATTTTATAAAACTTTTGTTTTGCATTTCCATACATCAAATTAAAAAGCTTTTCTATTTATTATATTGAGTGAAAAAGCATTACAAAACAATTTAAAATCTTTTGATATGAACTTTTTACAAATGAACCAATGCTTAGAGCACATAAAACAGTTTATAGCACATAAGCATATTTTAAACCACAGTATGCAGTGGTAATCATTTACCAGTTAATCTTTTATCAAAGTACAATCTGAACAAGAACAGAATTCTTCCAAGCTTTTATAATGCTGTCTACTATAAATGGTTAATAATTTATTAAATTTAAAAAAATGTACAAGTGTTATTTTATTCATAAGGAAAATAATTTTGTATAAAAATGAAACCTTTATATTAAAAACAAAAGATTTTGATCATGTTATTTTGGTGAGCATTAGTTAATCATTGTTTATATTTGCAAAACCTTTTTAAAAAAAAAAAAAGTAGGTTTAGTAAGACACTTACAGTGCTCACTCCTACGTGATAATCTACATGATCCTACATGGTAATCTTAAAATTTATTTATATTAATTTTACTTTTAAAAATAAACAAATATTTTTTGTATAAAGGAAGTATGGAAAAATTTTTACACTTTATGAAACAATTGTAACAGTTAACATATAGTAAAATTCTTTTTTTAATATAATAATTATTAAGTAAAAAATTTTTAAAACTTCCATTCTATTAAAGATATTTCATAAAAAAAACCTATTTTTTTAAATTAGAATTTTGTAAAGGATAAAAATTCCCAAATTATCAAGAACAAAATACACAAATTTTTTCTTAATACACCATATCTAAAATTTCATTAAGTTAAGATTAAACCTTTAAAATAATAAACATAATCAAAAATTAGCAAGTAGAGATTCCATTCCTTACAATGCTATGCATGCAATTATAACGAAACTGATAATTAATATGACAGGTTATTAAATAAGTGATATCAGTTAATAATTAATTGCAATTTTTTTATTTACATACATACACATTTCTTTAAAGAACCTTTAGAATTTCTTTCTTAAGTTAAACAAATAATTATTTAATTTAAAATTAGAATTCATTTTAAGAATTAAAATTTTAACTTAAATATATGTGACAAACCTTAACTATTTCAGCTTTCTTGCGAAGTACTTTCATTGCACTTTCTTGCTGAGTAACAGTAAAAATTGGTACATTTGGTTTCATAATACCAGCTTTTTGTTCTGCTATTTCAGCAATTGTTTTCCCTAATATATTAACATGGTCAATCCCAAGGGTTGTTATACCAACTACAACAGGTTTTCTGTTTCAAGAAAAAATTGAAAAACATTTAAATACTGAAAATTTCTGTACACAATGATATTGAAGTTCACACATAAATATAATATCAATAATCAATATTAATTCAAAATATTAATATATTTCTTGTATAGTTAATGCTATTGATGTATGAATTACTTGTTTTAAAATTAATACCACAGATTTTTGATTCAATTAGTGAGAGTTGAATGCAATACAATTATTGAGAATATTTCAGAGTCAATTTAATTGATCTAATTTCTTTCAATCAGCTTAATTAAATTGAATTACTTTTTATGTCCTAAGAAACAGAATTAAGATTTAATCATACTATTAATTCAATCGAAATGAAAAATTTTAAAAGATAATTATAAATTGTATTTATAAAATATTATAGGGTTATGTATAAGAAATTTAAAAACTGAAAACATTTATTGTTTTAACATAGAATAATAAATAAATAAATGCATGTGAATAATTAAAATTATTATTTGTAAACATAATAAAAAACAAATTTTAATTTTTTACGTTAAATAAGCATTTATTTATTAAACTTTCTTTCTTTACTTGATAATATTTGTACAATCCCACAGCCCTCCTATACCAACTTCAACAACAGCAGCTTCAACCTTTAAAAAAAGATAATAAGCTTCTATAAGTCATCAATATATATTCATAAACAAATAATTTCATAACAAAAAAAAATTTCTTTTATTAAAAAAAAATTATTTGTTAACAAAGCTAACAAATTTACTATAATCCATTGAAAGTGTTTAGATAAGTTAATTATCAAAGATTCCGAAAATTCTTTGTTTCAATGATAGCTATAAATCAATAACTTTATTTGACAGATATTTCATTATCTGTTTTTAAAGAATAGTTTAAAAATGAGAAAATAAAAATTAAAAACTGCCAAAAACTATAGTATTCACTTTATGTCACATGTTTAATGATTCTATTAAAATGACAAAGAACCAGAAAAATAACAATGTTAACTATCATGCACATAATAATGGATTTAAAATGAAAAAGTAAGTAAAAAAATATTGACTAAGGCATAAATTTTAAATTTTACAATATTGACCTAAAAATATTTGTAACCTAATAACAATTATTTATAATGCCAATTTTATTAA